>SCLF01332331.1:0-16229 GCA_004367975.1 Mesochordaeus erythrocephalus
GTCACATTGTCGAAATGGACACATTTATTCCTGTATTTTAGCTTCTACGACATGGTTTCGAGTCGAATTTTTAGTGAACGTACTGTTTTCTAAATCCTAAAAAAATAGAAAAGTGAAACAGCCGTGATTTTATCACTTTTTGAAAATTTGGGCCATAACTTTGTTGGCCTATAAGTGGTCACGTGTTAAAAATTCGGGGTCGCTCCTCTGAGAAGAATTGGAGCTTGTGGCATGGCGCGTCGAATAAGCCCATTTTCGAGCCAATCCCACATACCTTACGAAATCACATTTGTACCTTTTTTGGAATTCCCATTTTTGGGCAATAACTAGGTCACGTGTTAAGAATTCGGGGTCGATCGCAGTAAAAACTAAAATACAGGAATAAATGTGTCCATTTCGACAATGTGACTTTCGAGGACCATAGCTTTAAAATAATATAACCGCAGTATGTTCGCGATACTTTTATTGGATGCCCAGGGGCCTAATTAATCTAGCAGGATTTAGTTCGGTGAGCTGCCATGCTCCAATGAGTTAAAATTAACATTTAAAAAAAGGTCTTTTGACATGTCTGTCTTTAGAGGGGGTTAACTGTGCGAAGACGTATAAATTTGGACATTCTGAAAACAGATTCGGAACCGCAAGAACAAACTCTATCAGACCGGCTAAGTCTAGTTAAACGTTTGTGTGCATTTTTAAGGGGGAGGGGCCACTTCGGACAGGTGTGTAGGACAAGCAGTAGTGCATCCTACAAGACCATTTTCACGTTGGAAAATTTGTGAAACAAGTATTTGGATTATTACTTCCCAAAAAGTAGATTACGTCGTTAGAAATGAAAAGAAAGGAACATACCAGTGTTGGGTTCGTTAAGTCGAGTGGAGTTGAGGGACTTTGTGGAATATACAACGAGTCGTTTACATCACTGTTTGTCGATGTTTTTGTCGTCTGAAATAAGTTGTCATTGTGGTAATGAATTTAGATAACCTACGTTTAGTGAATTATTTTGACTTATACTGTTGTCGAGTGCAGAGTTGATGGGTAGATATCCAAGTACAGGCCGTTTTCTCTTTTTCAGCGACATTTTGTATTTTAACGTGCGGATCTAAAATAAATGATAAATGACAGTCGGCAGGTCAGGTATGAATTTAGGTTGGCAGTTTATTCGCCAGCCCCCAGTGACTCAACATGTGTTAGATGAAAGGACGCGTAGGAGTTTCTTGTTTTCAATTTTTTCAGGTGAGTATCTTAGTATATTCTTCTGTATACTTAGCAGTGACTTTTTTAGATATCTAGTAACGTGCTGACAATTTTGTTAAACCTGTCTAATATTTATTTCTCATAAAGTATGAGAAACCATAATAAAACTCTGGTACATGCTAAATTTCATTAAAATCCTATTTTCTCGATAAACAAACATGCCTAGAAAACCAAGAATGAGAGTGTACCTAGTGTAAGAACAGTTTTTTATTATAAATAAATAATTCATCAATTATTTGAAACGAAATGTTTTTGCAATATCTTTATCTATCTTGTCAACCTCTCCTTCTCTATTGCGGTTGGTTTTGGCGGATATTTCTGGTCGAGACCTAGTTTATTTCAAAACTATGCTTACAATCTTCAAACTGAAAAAACTCCCGGGAAAGTATTGGATATTTCAGGAGAATGATAAAAAATAGGATGACTTTCAACTGAAGTCAGACAGCCGAGATAATTGCATTTAAAGTTTGCAAACCGTTTAAATTTTCGCCGAGAGGAGAAGACGGTGTTTTTCTGCAATATTTGTTATATAGACCATTTTCGGCGAGATTTAGTTTGCTTGAAAAGTATTTAAAAACCCGGTAATAAGTTAAAAAATTTCGCCGCCGAGGTCATCCACTGGATTAATCCGTAAAACGGATTACACCGTAAAAAACTAAACAAATGACGAAAACAGATGACGTCAATCCAGCAGTGTAATTTTAACCATTCGTGTATTTAGAAGTTGCTTCAATTGAATGTAAAACGAAATATTAACCGCAAATAACAAAGGACTCTTTGGATCGCGTGATCCATTGATGTGTGTCACAATAAAACACGACAGAAACAATTTGACAAAATTTAGGACACGAAAGATGTGAAATGAGACAATTGTCAAATTGGCTCAATATCGAACAAGTTGTCTATACAAAATTCGATAAACAACTGCCTGATAAATAAAAAGCATAATATTTTTTAAACCTCAAAATCCATGTTTTTTATAGGGTTGAAATACTAAGTATAATGGTAAATCATAGACGGCTGACAAAGTGGGTCCTGATAGGTTAACCCGCTTTAGTGAGTCTCATAGTTTTTCATTGCGGTTCCGAATTTGTTCTCAGAATATGCAAAATTACACGACGTCGTATAGTTAACCCCCACTATATACAGAACATGGAAAAAACATTAATTTTAACTCCTCGGGCATGGCAGCTCACCAAACTAAAGCATCGAAAACATACTCCGATTATTTGTTTGAAAGCTATGTACCTCTAAATCACATTGTCCAAAATGGACAAAATTGGTTTGACCGTCCTGAACTTTAGTTTTTACGCAGTTGTTTCGAGTCGAATGTTTAGTGAACATACTTTGGGATCTTGGCATGTTTTCTAAATAATAACAAAATAGAAAACTGAAAATTTTGTGATTTCTGTCACTTGTTGAAAATTTTTATTTTAGAAATCCCATTTTGGGCTATAAATACGTCACGTGTTAAGAATTCGGGGTCGGCCCCTTGAGAAGAATTGAAGCTGGAGTTATTATTATTATATTGTATATTATTATCAAATACCCTTAAAATTTGATATGTTACAGGGTTTGACTTTGCGATCAAAGTTATATATTACCAAAAATGGGGAATTTATCACTTTTTTATTTTCTTCTGATTTAGAAACATGCCAAGATCCCAAAGTATGTTCACTAAAGATTGGACTCGAAACGACTGCGTAAAAACTAAAGCTCAGGTTAGTCAAAATCAAATTTGTCCATTTTGGACAATGTTTCTTTCACTAGTTAATCTAGCATGCTCTAGTTTGTTCAGCTATCATGCCGCCATGAGTTAAAATTAAGGTTTTCTTCAGAAACGAAAACAATTGTCGTTTGTCTTCAGGGGGGGCTAACTATACGAGGCCATGTAAATTTTCATATTCTGAGAACAGATCCGGAACCGCAAAAAAAAATATCAGATGCACTAAAGCTGGTAAACGTATCAGTTCCCACTTTAAGGGTAGGCCAAGGCGTTCGCACTTATTCTCATTAGAAAAGCCAAAGTCGAATTTTCAGCTAAAAGTTTGTTCTCACGCCCAACCCATGCTCAATCCTGGTTGGCGAATTCGATTCCAATTGCCACTCACCGGAGGAAAAGAGAACTAGAGATACATATTAAAATACAACTTTACTCATCCCATTTTTGAATCCGATTTCGATTGTTTAACAATTATGATTGTTGTGGACAATATTCTGATTCGTTCAAGGATTACATATTCAAGACTAGAACATCGACATGTATTACCCGTATTTTACAGAATTCCAACTCTTGTCTACCCTAAAGGAATAAACCCTCAACCTAGCGAACGTCACACAAAAACCAATTTTTTTAAACCGACGAAGGCAGGTTCAATCATACATGATGACATCCAAAAGTTAAATTCTAGTCCCCATTGTGAAAACAGTTTCAAAACATGAACCTGGTGGTCATCTAGAAAAGTTTGTTTGCGAACTTGGCACATATTCTCTATTGAGGTCAAGCCGTTGAAAGAATCGGAGTTCCTTCGCGCCAGAAAACGTCTTATAAGCAGCCAGATGTTCAACCAAATGAAAAAATCGGGCAAGGATACTGCTACTTGGGAGAAGTTGATGAAATACGTGGTCAATCAACATGGTTCAAAAATTTAAATCGTCCAAGATTTAACCAACTATGGAATATTCAACAATGGGTCTACTGTCATACCATGCTTGCTGAACATGACGTGACGAATCTTGAAGACACTCAAATCAAGATGAGAGGTGTGACACCCGGCTTTTCACCTATCATTGGGAAACTCAAATGTGATGTCACCCTTGGAACCGAATGCACTTTCAAGGGTCTTGAAGTTTTCGTCACTAAAAGTCAAATCCCTACATTGATTGGAAACTATGTTCTAAAAAACGAATCGGTCACAAAGTATGGACAACTCAAACCATTCATCGAAGCGTTTTAGGTTCCGCAAAGAGTTTTTAATTGACCTTTATCACGATGAAGAAATCTTCAAGTTCTTCCCAACGGCTAATCTAGCTCAACCGAATCTTGAAGCCAAACTTGATTTGTTAAAACAAAACAAAAAGTCGTTAATTTGCCGTATCATTCAAACAAAGAGGAACTTAAAGCCATTGCTGACCTACTGCAACGATATTCGAATACCCTTGGATCCGATGACGAAGAACAAGGAGCTTTCATCAGACCAGTTTGAATACCAACAAATGGGGACTTAAAATGAATCGTGGCAAATCACGTGCAACACGCTCCCGAAAATGAAGTTGACTTGGAAGTTTCTAGAATGTTTAACTTGGACGTTATCGAAGAATGCACGGATCCGAACTGTTTAACAGTCCTGTCTTTGCTGTTCAAAAACAGATGCAAAGGTAAGGGACCAACTTACCTTAGGTCAAGGACAACCTTAATAAGTCTCTTCAAAACACGAATCCCTATCCCATGCCGACCATCAACAAACTTTTCAATCAAATTGGAAATGGAAATCAATTTTTCGCCAGCCCTGATCTCAAATTAGGCTACTGGCAAATCGAAATCGATAATCAAGATGGCCATAAAACTGCGTTTGCATGGAGGGGGCCAAATTTTTAGTCGATGTATTGCCGAAGCACTTTCTTGGTACCGAAGCCGAATTCTTAGGACGTGTAGTAACATAAAATTGTCTGACTTCACGAAAGGGCGAAGACATCTACTTTCGCTGAACCATTCACAACTTACACAAATCTGGGCTTCAATTTGAGTGGTCTCAAGAAGCCGAAAAAGTATTTCAGAAGATAAAAAAAAGGCTTTCTTCAGCCCCTAGTAATCTCTTTTCCTGATTTTACCTTGCCATTTTCGATCAAAACCGATGCTTCCGATAAAGCCTGTGGTTCAATTTTGATGCAAGAAACTCCAGAAAGCGATTTTCCAGAAACCGATTTTCATGAAGGTCCGATTTTCTGTACGGCCGATATTTCGTCATAGGGCCCACAATCAGATAAATACTTCAGAATGAAAACCAATCTTGAAAAATTCTGGTGCTAAAAGAAGGAGGATGATATCCAAGGTTACTTCGACAGTTTCTCAACTTGCGCTAAGGGAAAAGGAAACTACGGTCGGCATCCAAATTTAGGGCTACCTCAGAAACAGAATGATCAAATCCGACGTCCAGATCCAGCGGTATGAAAATCAATGCTTTGCTAAAACGAATTTATATTGCTGTCGAATTAGGCAATCAAGAAGCCGATCTAAAAATTGAAAGGAGACTAAATGGAACACCACATATGGACCTTAAATCTGCCGAAAAGGTATTTTTGTATCGCACTCAATCTTATACGGCCAAGGCGATGCATTTAGCTTGGCTACCTGGATTTACCGTGGTTAATTCAAATGGTATGGTGGTAAAGAAATTAACAAAACGTTAACGCCACTTCCGGCACTTCCAGAATTCCGGTCGAATTTCGATGCTCCTAGAATACCGAAACCTATTCAAAATAGGAACGAAAAAAAACAACTTCCAACTGCTTCAATCGTAGCTGACCCAGTTCAACCCAACCGCCGTTCAACGCAAACACGCCGCGCACCCGCCAAATTCCGGTCCGGCGATTACGTACTCGGATAGTACGAAATAGAAAGTTTTCAAAATATGAGAAGGTCCACTTCCAACTGGGGATCTATTAGGATCTTAACTCCGATTTTAACACGCTATTTCCTTCCTTTTTTCGTGGATTATCATGCTGAACAAAAAAAGGTTTAGGACAGATTTAGGATATCTCATATATTCTAAATTATGATTTAACTAAGAAGTACAAGATGTAGCAAGTTCAATTAATAAATCTGATAATGAATATAATCAACGTTTTTTCCAAGCTTACCAAACCTCGGCCGGAAATAGGTTCCAACCAAATTATATTTACTAATGGTAAACCAGCCTAAACTCTTTTGTCAAATCATTTTACCCATTCATTACTGGAAACGATTTGCGACGTGAATTATACCCTTAACCAGTGGATGCCTGAAAACAGTTTTCCTAGTGTATGCCCGAAGGGCAAAAACGTCCATCGCTCTTCTTTTCTATTTCAATCCAAAACTGAACAATATTTTCCCTTTAAATTTTGACTCTCCCTTTTTATCTCCAGAATTCGGTCCACCGAACAAGTTCTGGACAATATTTTTAGTCAAAACCTCGTTCTTGTCGAATCAAAATCTATTCGATTTCAAAGAGAACAACAATCTAGATTCACGGAAGCGGTATATTTGCTTACTTACTTAGTGCAAAAGTATAGGAAAGCTAAACGCAATTCAGTATGAATTTAGAACGTTTGACTGAACAAAAGTGATAGCGTATATTTAATTTTGGTCCATTTATATATAATCACTTCCGGTTGCATTTTCTTGTCGAAAATTGTCGGAAAACAATAACAAGAGTGCTGAAGTTTCATGTGGATAAATTAGACCGGAAGTGACCGGAGTGAACCAAGAGATCGAAAATACGAAATTTTTCGTTGAAAAAATGGTCCAGTTACCGAGCGAACCATAGTTTAGCCGACAAAAACAGGCTTTTTACTATCACGTGTTTACTCGCAACTTGGGAAGTAAGTTCCTTTCTAATAGAGAACTAATAACGTCAATTAATGTTGTCTTTCAGAATAAGAATAACTCGGCTCTTAATATTTTAGACCGATAGAAATGCATTGGATACGGACTAATCCGTTACAGTTACAGAGTTTTACAATCCGAATATACAAACAATATTTAGTTCGTATTTAGGGTTTTTAATCTGGACCCGACCTGATGATAGGAATTCCGTAGATTTCTCTGACGAGAATATGACTGAGAAGATGCAAATAATGCTTTTGTCATATCCACTTCTCAATTACATACTTTTTGAACCAATTTTTGGACCGGAAATCTCACCGAAAGTAGTTAACATTGTATAATTTTCACCCAAGCTACTGTAAATGCAAGTTTCCTTTCTATGCAGCCAATCTGAACGACACAAGCAGCTTGATTGTGAACCAAATATATTGAAGTGTATGTTTTTAATATCCTTAGCTAAAACGAGTAAATGTTCGATTAAGTTCTGGAGATTAAAATTATTCAAGTTTCTATATGGACAAATCGGGTCAAAAAGTTTCGGACCCAAATAGGGCTCGCCATTGAAAAAGGGTCGCTGGGAAAAAGGCCGACGGGAAAAGGCCGCTGGGAAAAGGCGCTGGGAAAAAGCCCGCGTAAATATTTAGCATAACTCGAACACTTACGACATCTCGCATGTTTTCACCCTTGCCAGTTTGATTATAGTATTCCACCAATGGATACTGCACCAATTTCTGTTCTGATGCTCGTCCATAGAGGAAACATTGATGACAAAGGTCGTGACTGAAACGCTTAAAGCAACATTGGATGCACCATTTCGTAAAATGGACTTACTTTGAGGCTGCGATACCTAAAACCATTGAATCCCATTTGGTGGCAGCAAACGCATTTTACATTATGTTGCGAACTTTGAGCAGAGATGAGTCGATGCATAACGGGTAACCAAACTATCGATTGCGGTTCGAGGGATGCCCATTTTAAAAATTCACTCATTTGAATTTGCGATTTTGATTGACTGAAGTTACATTATTTTCTATGCATTTTGAAAATTTACAAATTTTCGAAAATTGGACATTTTGTTCAATGTGGGTGCTTTTTGGTGTGTCCGACGTCTTATTTGAACCCAAAGTCCTACTGGAGTTGCCCGGATAGACCTACCCCTTCTTTGCAATGTGTGCCGTTTGACACACAGTCGTGAAACTCATTATTTCAGCTCTAGATCAATATCTTCATATTGTTGATTATGGGTATAAGGGCTAGTTTGAATAGACAATTTCCTATATATTTACTAACATTCAAGCTGTTTTCAGTCAAATTATTGCAATCCACCTACGCACTCTATTATTATTCCGTATAACTATCTACTCCTTTATCAGAATTTGTACTTTTATATCTCATACTCTTCCGCTCATCTTCCTCTACCTCTGTACCAACCGTGGGCGTCTTCAGCCCCGAAACTTTGGGATTGATTTTGCACCGTGTTTATTTGTGACTCATATTGTTCGCCTCATATCCCGCTACCTACGTACGAAATCAGGCTTAATTCTGCCCAGGCATTTTGCTAATATTATATATAGCAAGATGGAAAAGCCGCAAGACCCATACGTGAAACGATAAAAATTTCAAGTCCAAATATTTTTCGTTTCTATTCAATAAGTTTACGTATCAATATTGAGAGTTACGTACCATTATATCCCAAATCTTTATATCCAAAACCTTTTTTAATTTAACAAAAAAGAAATCGCGAGATGAGTTTCGACCCCGGTACTCTACTCACTAAAATGTAGCTCTTGACCCAATCCGCCACGGTGTACATTAGTTAGTAACATTAGTTTGTACATTAGTTAGTAACTTTCTTATCGCTTTTTGATATCGCATATTTTTCACAAAATTGAACGGAATTGAGCTGATATAATTGAAAATATTAATACAGGTCAATGTAGAATACTTTAAATTTACGTGTTTCGAGTCAAATTTTTAAGCAAATATTGAGCTTTATTTTTGAGCCAGCCTTGACTTTATATTTACACTTCATTCACTTAATTGTTATATTCTGGGGGATTACCATACAAAATTGTGACAATTCTGTATTACGATCTGTATTAATATTTTCAATTAATTCCGCTCAATTCCGTTCAATTTTGTGAAAAATATGCGATAAATTTACCCCCAGCGTTTATCAAAAAGCGATAAGAAAGTTACTAAAGTTCTAACTTAGAATATATTATATCTCTCTCTGTTTTGTGGTAACTGGGTAATGAGCTGGGTAATGAGCTAAATTTTACTGAGTAGAGTACCGGGTTCGAAACTCATTGCGCGATTTATTTTTTTGTTAAATTAAAAAGGTCTTACCTCCTTCACACAGCAAATGAAGCGTTTATGACTCACAGTCAATAGGTCTTCCTCGGGTAGATTTGGGATATACGCTAAAATGTTTAGGTTGGACAAATATTGGCAGCTGAAGTATTCTTCCCGTTTTTTCCCCGCAATTTTTTGATTTTTCGTTTGTTTGCATTTATTTCCGGTCAAAATTCGTGGTCCTAAGTTATCCTGAAATGTGCGCCAAAAAATTCTGCTTAGAAGTACCGCTCAATTTTTTCCTAACAAGGGAACAGCTGTCTTAAATTGTAAACAAATAAATTTGTTAAAGTAATAATTTGGTGCAACTCCCGATTCGAAAAACAAATTTTCGATTTTTAGCCTCCACTCCCGGTCTGAATGTGAACTAGAATATCATTTTGTCAACCTTCTGAGGCATAGAGGTGTAGCATAGTATAACAAGTTTAGTAGGAAACATTAAGCTTTTAGGGTGTTTAATTTACACTACGAGATTTTTCTTTTTATTCACTATTTTTCAATGACCTTTACTGATATGGATGAAGGAACCTGGATGCCCATAATGTATAAGCTACCCGTCTCCACTCACTACCGCCCCACCCACATAATACATTATGGGCATCCAGGTTCCTTCATCCATATAGGCTAGACATATATTTTATTATGTATATCAAAGCTATTCATACAGTATGATTTACCGGAAACGTGATTTATAAGGACTGCTGTAGGACAGAATTAGCAACAAAATTGTTATCCGTTACTTTGTTTAAAATTAATACCGTAACCAAAGTAGATATTTTGACGAAAAACGTTGAGTGTAACTAATTTGGCAGACCAAAAGCGTTCCCCCGAAATAATGGACATTTTGGGGAGACCCACATTTGATGTAATAGAAAAAGAACCTGTATTCAAAAGCAGAATCAACAGTAGCTTCTGTCTGAATACCGCCGAATGCTTGTGATTCGCCTAAATAATGTGGAATCTGGACCCAGGAATACACTAGAGCTTTTAAATCCGACTTTGTCATGGTTTTGTTTGCTCCGGATGCTGCTGTGAACAAATAGCGATATTTTTCTTCCAGTTGGGCACCGCATAGGGCCACAAGTCCGGTTTTGATGCACAAGAGTGGAATTTTCCCTTCACGGCCCGGATCGAAAATATTAAGAAGCAGATTCAACGTAAGATCGGCTTGCTGTGCCTGGTTACTGGAGTGCTGGTAAAGCTCATACAACATTTCAGCCAAATCAATGACTTGTACACTGCTTGTCTGGTCAATATTGAATGTCCTGAATTGGTGTGATAGTTAATACTTGGGAACGGGATCGGCCCAAAGTCTCACATATTTCTAAAATCGATATAGTCACTATTCAAAATCACTATGCAGGGATTAACGTGATAATGTTATACTAGTGTTCACAATTAGTAGTATTTATGAATTCATTTTAGAGTAAATATATCCCGGAAGGCCCAAAGAAGTCCGCATTATCTAGAGCTAAAATGGGGGATTAAGATTCTAATTTTTTGGTGTACCGAAACATTTCCACCCTCAGTTTTTGCCCGAATGCAATATTTAGTAAGTACATTGATGTGGGTAAAATTGGCAGTCGTAGATTTTTTTTCACGAGCCTTCTCTCCGAATAATATGTATATAGTTTTTATTTAAATCTTTAGCATTAAAAAGCTGAACGGCTGGCTTTCTATCGGTAAACATTTGATTTAAACTATTCATGAATTTTCCGGAGAAACTGCTTGAGAAAAAAATCTACGACTGTCAATTGCACCCACATCACTGTAAGCATATCCCGACCAAAACTTTCTGTCATAGCCTACATATAACAATTCATATTAACCCTCTTGACAAAACTTACCACGATGTGGTTTTTTCACCACGCTACAGTTTTTGATACATAATCCCTAGGAGTTAGAATTTAAAATTGTCCATAGAAAAGAACATTTCTGCTTACAGGCCAATATTCTCTACGTTTGTAACTTGTCTTGTTGTCTTCAAATCCGGCTTTGAGTGGACCTCATTTTTATCATTTATTGTGACGTCATTGTGTCTATGACGTAGAGCATATTTTTTTTAATTTGACAGTGGTAGTTCGAGTCCAACTGGCTCAATCGTCTTTTTTCTATTTGAATAGACGCCGATGAGTAGTGAATTAGTCGCTGACATGAGATCAAAAGATTACGTGTTCGAGTCGGTGAGGGTGTAAGTTTTATTTTCACTTTCCTTAACGCTATTTTTCCTAGGACCATATCGTGGTCAAATTTGTCGAAACAAATTCGCGCTAATCTTGTCAAGAGGGTTAAGTCAAACATTTATGACTCATTCAGCAGAGACGGGTTAGTGTAGATGTAGCATGACATTATTCTGAATACGTAAGCTCGGGTTGTGGCTTATATTCTGCATATTTTGTCACTATTTTATCACTTGTTGAAACGTGTACTTTAGAAATCCCATGTTGGGCTATAACTAGGTCACTTGTGGGGTCCTTTGAGAAGAATTGAAGCTATAGTCATGAATAGTTGAATAAGCCCACTTACGAGCCAATCGGACATACTTCCCGAACTCACATTTTTGTGTTTTGGTGGCTATAACTACATAATGGGTTAGGAATTTGAGGTCAACCCTATGAGAATAAATGTATCTGGCATCCGTGCGCGTCGAAGGAGTCCAATTTCGGGGAACATCGGATGTTTTAAAATAATGTGAAATTTTATGGCGATTAGAATAAAAAAATGTAATTTCGGGAAGTAATAGGGAGTGTAATAGTAATTCGTTCCATTTTAATGACTACAAATTTAAAAAACAGAGCCAACTAATATATCCTATTTCCAGCGATGTACCAGAAAATGTCCTTGATTCAAGTTGATATAATTTAATCTGTGGAGGAGATTTATATGCCACTCCATACGACGAAATATATATATTCAATTGTAGGTTACATTCAATTGTAGCTAATCAAGCGCGAATCAGATTGACGAAATTATTTATGTTTTCTCTTACCTGAAGGCCTTTTGCATGTGATCAATTTTAAAGTAGTCAAGAGCAAGCGTTTTTTGAAGCTTTCTTAGTTTCATGGCTGTGCGATAAGCAGAAAACTTGACCAGGTTGAGGGTTTTCAGTCCGACGGTTAAGTCTGACAATTTTGGATGGTTCCATGTGGTAGTTTCACTAGCGTGATTGATGTAGTACGGTATTCCCGATTCTAAATAAGATAGGTTATGATGGCCTAGCACTGATGGCCCAAGCCCTCCAACTGTTCGAATTCCACTTCTGGCAAACGTCTATTTTGTATTTTTTAGTATTATTTTCTTCCATTCATTTTTTGTAATAATATTGTATATGCCGTATCGGCACAACTGTCATTTTCCGCATCTGAGCTAAGTTAGCCGATCTTGGGAGGAGAACGATAAATAATCGTTATTAGCGCAATAATAACACAGTAATGAAGGATATAAATTTCGAAATTTGTTAAAAATTATATTAGTGTTTTATTAGGACCAATTTATCTACAATCCTCTCCCAGACTGCCTCTGAAGTTATGTCAAATGCGACAAAATAGCAGAAGGTTCAATTATAGTTATATGGAAAATCCCCAAAATAATATTTGTTTGAACGTAAAACACATTTCGCTTTTTGGAGAGAAATATCTATTTCCAGTTTTTAACATTTGCCAAAATTTAATGACCGGGAGGGGTAAAGGTTAACGTTGACAGAAAAATGTCACACTGATATTTATTCCATTCAGCATGTAAAGTTGTAAGTAGACATTCTTTCTCAAGATTCATCTCGATTCTAATGAATTGTATGTACCAAATCCATGTCCGATCCCTCTTGTAAGGCTAAGTCTAGTAAATAAAGTAAAGTTTAACTTTATGATTGGCCCTTGCATATGACAACATTAACGTGCGGAGTGTTACCGCTTAACGAAATACAAATAATACGAAATGCAAAAACCAAAATAGAAAAATACATTGATCTTATCAATTTGTAGTAATAACCGAGCAGTTGCCGAATTGTACCATAAGGAGTAGGGTTCGTCTTAGGGTTAATTAACTCACCGGTTTCTTGACGTTCCCAATTGTTGGAAACTGAGGTTTGGAGGTGAATTTGACTCAATGATGCTTTGTCGGCGTTGGAAGCGGTTGGAGTTTTTGGAAGATCTAGCATAAAGTGAATAACAATCGAAAGAAGTGAAACTATCCTCAAAATGTGTGGTTTTGAATTATTTTAGAATAGCATTTGTCGACCCGTGATTTGACGAGAGTATGGCATTAACTCCGAGATTAACTCGAGATTAACTCGGCAAAAACGGGAGTGCCGTGGTTTTTCCACCACAAAGTGGCTACAGTTTTTTGATACTTAATCCCCAGGAGTTAGAATTTAAAATCAGTAATATAAAATGTATCTGTGATTCCAGCTCAACATTCTTTATTTTGGGAATTTCTCTTATTTTCTTCATATCCGACTTTGGATGACATTTACAGCTGCTGTTACAATCAATTTAGTCGTTGAACTTAGTTATCTGGAAGGGGATCAAAATGGGGATGGGGATTTAAAGTGCCGGTATATGATTGAGCGCGGTTTGAAATTTAAAATTGGGCGGGGCATCCTTTCCGACCCTGACCGGAAGTGAAATTCAAAATGACCCATAAAAGAGCATGGCCGAGTTAAGCTATAACTCACGCTCAAGCCTATTCGAATACTCAAGCCCCGGAGTTCCGGTTTATTGGAACGAATCCATAGGACCATGTCCGACATAAATTTGTAGACCTTAAAGATTTAGTGCACCGAAAGATGACTAGAATTCACCGGTTATGGCGAAAATGTGTGACCATCCTCAAATCGGAAGTCGCACCGGAAGTGCACAGGCATGACAAAAATTCACAGGTTATCGCAAAAGTACCCTCGAAATGACCGGAAATATACTTGAAGTGTACCTAAAGTGTTGTATTTTCAACCCAGGGTCACGACCTTTAATGCTTTATACAAACATGAACATGTAATCAATCATAGTAATCGAAAACAATATAAAAACCTCACCTAGACGTATTATATATCACAGCGGGTGACCAATTTTTCGTTTCCGTACTTAGCGGGTGTCCAATTCGGACAATGGTTCGGACCCAGCGGTATGGGTACAGTTTACAGTATTTCTCAACAATATACATACAAGTAAAACTGTTTTAGGTAGACCGAATTTAGCTTATATTATGTGAACTATGGTTGTATTTCCGGTTCAAGGACTTTTCAACCGAACAGCAGTAAGACCAGTGTCATTTTACATTTCGTTTTTTTTATTTACTTCCGGTAACGCTTCCGATCCAGTAGGTCTAGGGAATAATTAATCGTCACCGCAGGTGGCAAATGAGATTTTATTTCCGAGTACATTTCCGGCACTTCCAGTACAAATAATATCCCAAATGTCCCATAAAACGATTTTCAGACATAAATATTTGCATTGGATTTTTGCATTCACTTCCATTGGCACTTGCTATACAATATGCAACGCAATTTTATGGATGGGGGGATTTCAAAAAGACAGGGATGGGGACGTTGTTTTTGTATCGAAAGAATTGGAAAATGACGAGAACAAGGTCATTTTAATTTCTCAATCAAGTCTGTATAATAAGCCATTCTGACGATGTCTATGACAATATACCTACAGTCGTAGCCACGCATTAATACTATAAGAAAAAGACCGATAAGCAAAAATACAACAAGCTACGTCAACAGATATGGTCTTACCCAATGCACATACCCTGAACATCGGCATACTCATTCCCAAATTAATGCTATAATTACTATTTACAGTCGGGACACAAAAAGTGTCCGATTTAAAAAGGCCAATTGCGAGTCAACTCCTAATGGCACGTTCATTCAAATACTTGGGGGTCACTAACGAATCAGGCAGAGAGAAATTCCGCCTACGACTAGACACTTTTTGGGTCCCGACTGTAGTTCCATTTACAAGAATACTGTCAAAATCCATACGCTAACAGATGTATACTTCACTATTCCTTTTTTGGTTGGTATCATCGGTTCGAATTGATCTGGTTCGGACATAACAACGGATGTCGGTCTGGATTTTCTTCCATGACCGCTCGGTTTCTCTTCCTTTTTAACTTTTAGCTTTATGTAGGTCCATTTCGTAATTATATCCGTCACGTAATTGATAATCTCTGTAGTGAATTTTTAACGTAATATCAATGAATAAAGATTTCCATTAAAAGTAGCAATGTGTGTATGCTAAACTGTCAATTGCGCGGTTTTCTATTCGCTAAATTTATAATATATTATACGGCGGGCAAAGTCAATTTTGTCAATTTTGGACAATGTGATTTCGAGGTCCATAGGTTTAAAACAAATAATCGGAGTATGTTTTCGATGCTTTTATTGGATTTCCGGGGATCTAGTTAATCTACCACAATTTAGTTCGGTCATCTGCCATGTCCTCAGAAGTAAAAATTAATATTTTTTTCTGAAAAAGGAAAAATTGTCGTTTGTCTTTAGGGGGCATGCAGCACCAAAAACAGCAAAGGAATTGATATGTTTTGATAATTTGCTGCTCTAGCGGTAAATCGGGTCCTCAGATTTCAAATCTGATATTAGTTTTTGTCTCCAAAGTCTCCAGGGGTTCTCAGGAAGGAACCGTATGTATATTTCCTATTGCACATTTTAAATATCCGGTTAATTCCCGCCGAAAACTTTCGTCAGACTAAATTGAAGTCAGATAAGTATTTCCTCTGATGTCTATATATTTACAATTGTCTCCAAAGTCTATAGAAAGGAACTTACTGGGGATTTTGTCAATTTTTGAATTTTTTTACATTTTGGACTATAACTAGGTCACGTGTTAAGAATTCGGGGTAAGTCCTATGAGAATAATTGCAGCTGGAGTCATGGCGCGTCAAATAAGCCCAATGTTGAGCCAATCGTAGATAGTGCCCGAAATCACATTTTTGACTGCTAGCGGCTATAACTACATAACGGGTTAGGAATTCGGGTCGATCACTTGAGAAGAAATGTAGCGGACATCCGTGCGCGTTG
>SCLF01333442.1:0-16220 GCA_004367975.1 Mesochordaeus erythrocephalus
TTAACGCACCAAACCTACCTTAACGCACCACTTTTTTTTCGCCGAAGGTGGTGCGTTAAGGTGGCCCCTGGTGTATACGATTTCAGGCATTCAAAGGATCTGAGGTGGATCTGAGATATCCAGTTAAAAAATCAAAGTTGAAGTATTGTGTTGTATACGTGTGTAGCGATAGTCACACACCGATACTGGGATCCAGCGAACTGCTCCGATACGGTAAGTTCACTATAGATACGGACAAGCGGCGCATCATCATACCGGAAAAAGCATATGGAGCGCGAGGGTCGCCCAAATCACCCCAATAATAACAAGAAATCAGAAAATAAGACGAATTAGCTGAGGACTACAATAAAACATGTTATTCCACCTTGCACAATGATGTCTACGTAGGATCATCATTAGATGTGTTATCTCATAATAAAGGCACCTTTCGCGGACAGGTAATGAATTTATTAACATCGCAACAGGTCATAAAAAGGGAGCTTTTATCTGTGAGCTGCTGGAAGTAACCGAGCAGAGTGTGTGTACCATAACTCTGATAGTATCAGTGGTAATAATCAAAATCAACTAGAGAAGGTTATGAATGACATGATAATTGATAATAATGCCCCGGAATTTTATCAACGACAATTTAAATGTTTGGTGAAGAAGTACTTACACTTGCACCAAGCATACCGAACAGCTGAAATGGAGGGGATTATTAAGAAACATCTGGATCAAGGTATCATGGAGGAAATTTCGTCACCGTGGTCCGCTCCATGTTTACTGGTAAAGAGACATGACGGCTCGAACCGATTGGTGGTAGATTATCGCAAGCTCAACGACGTGACGGATTTTGACTGTTATCCCTTATCAAGGATACGCGATTTTACGTCGGCGGACTAATGATTAGCTTCCACCAGATAGAGTGCAGCGAAGACGTAAAATAGAAACAGGTCGTGACGACAGAGCAGGGACAATTCACATTCGCCCGTATGCAATGGGGCTAAATAACGGCCCACCCTGTTTTCAACGAGTCATGGATAAAATTACGAGAGGAGTCGGCCCTGGAACCCTATTATGTTAACTTGGTGATCTGCTGGTCCATGGGAAGACGTCTGCAGATATGCTAGATAGTCTGGAACTATTATTCGACCGACTATCTAGAAACGGGTTACGTATCAAATCCAGCAAAGTACACGCCCTGTCAACAAAAATCTAGTTCGCGGGTTACACGATAGAAAAAGGAACTCTGAAACCTTTAAAGAGGAAGGTTGAGGCAATCCTGCAACTGGTAAGCTCACGTCAGTCAATCGAAGCCCAAAAGCTTTTTGGGTTGTGCAAGAGGCAGATTGGGATTTTAAAATTCATGATATAATAAATTCTATTAATCGTAGCCCACTTGACGTCACAAGGCTATTCCCCTTTGCGGTAGAAACCGGACATCCAGGATCGAATCCATTCGACAATGATCACGCATTTTATTTAGCAAAAGACCTCGTGCAAAAGGATCGGATCCAATCGGTTAAGGAAAGAATCTTTGTGATAAATAGAAGCGAATGAAACATACTCTAAATAACATGGAGAAGCCATACCAAATAGGCACGTTGGTACTACAGAAAAATGGCAACGCCATAAATACGAGTCAAACGAAACGGTATATTAGACCTTACCAAATAACCAAGATATATTCAAACAGTGCCTAAAACACAGGATAACCCAGATGTCAGAATTAGGGTAAACGAAAACTACGATACTCGGAAAGAGAGCCTCTTCCTAGAGGATTCCAACTGGTATTTAGATTTTCGACCATGTGGCCCCAGCCATTTGGCTCCATCCGAAGATACGATATTTCATTCGACGAAGTAAGTAAAATAGCGGACAAATACGGTTATAGTGGTTCACGGATATCCACGCGGTCCCTAGCACGTTTACTATGGGGTTTTCTGAATAAAAACCAGAAAAATTTCCAAAGGACAGTGATTCTTTATGCCCAACGAAATACTGCCGAAGACTCAATATTTCGAGACGTCGTCGAAATAACAAACTATTAGATTGTGAAATAAGCAGTAATAGACGTGTAATAGACGTGTAATAAACGGTATCGGTTAGAATATTACTGTGAATTTTACTTGGTTATCTGGTGGTTTACAGGGTGGCTTATGGGTTGAAATACCATCGGTACCAGAGAGCCAACGTGATCAAACGCCTGATCTTGACACACACTCGTGAAACTCATTATTTCAGTTCCAGACATCTATATTTTTCTTATATGATGTTATACAAGTAACAATTATGATCCAGAAAACATGTCAAGATCCCAAAGTCAATTTCGTCCATTTTGAAAACGTGACTTTCGAGGTCCATAGGTTTAAAAGATTATTTTATTCGATGCCCAGGTGCCCACTTAATCTAGTACAATTTAGTTCGGTGAGCTGCCATACTGCCAATAGTTAAAATTTTCACGTTCTGTATTTAGGGGGGGTTAACTGTACGACGCCGTATAATTTCGGATATTCTGGGAACAGATTCGGAACCGCAAAGAAACTATAAGTCTCACTAATTCTGGTCAACCGATCAGTTGCGCTTGGTATAGGGGAGCGTGCAACCGAAGGGTTCAAGATATTCGTTATTTAACCATCTTGTAAAAAAATAATCGAAAACGCTTCGAAAACATTGACATTTATCCTTTATTACACATTCTTAAACGGCAGGATTTTACTGTTAAAAACAGCGATGCCATAGAGTAGCGTACCACTTCGGGAGTGGCTAAGCTCTTGATTCATGGAAAAGTACTGATGCAGTTTTTCTATTATTTTCTCAAACGAAGATACTAATATAATTACCATACAGACCAGGCTGTTATTCAAGCTTTGATTTTTGTCTGCTGTACTCATTTGTGACCAATTTAAGGTTAAAAATCTAAAAAGTATTAATATAAGTATAAACCGTTTGAAAATCGAGTCGCCCAAAAAAACATTTCTCAGAAATATGAGTTTTTTTCTTACACTTGGTATACAACTATAATTTCAAGGCACAATTTTATTTTAATTGACAAAAACACCTTTTTTAACATTTTCTCGACCTAATTTTGAATACAGTCATCGAGCCAAATAAGCAGTAATCTTCCAGATTCCATCAAATTCTGTAATTTCTGTTGCATGAAAATTGACCCAAAAGTTCAAAATTTATTTGTAATTCTTTTTACACCACAAATTAGTCAGTTTAGGTTAGTTTGGTTTCCGTGCAGTTTTTGTTATTTCCTTCCCAATTTCAGCTGAGTTCCGGTTTCCATTAATGCGGCTTGTAATTCATTTGATTTTCAGATCCTTTACGCAAGTTTAACTCATCCGTTCCCATTTCCAAGTATTCGTTTTGGCCCTCTTGATTCCATTCACCCTCAGCCTTGTCTAAGTGCTGAAATTTGGTGCTGAATATTATAAGGCTAATATGCTGAAAATATACCGGTTCGAGCAAATGATACACGAATAACTTACATAGGCGCCTCCTTTTCAATAGATAAGGTCTTGTGTAAACCCACATGTTCTGCTATTGTCGTTTTTTGTTATCTTCAACCAAATCAAGCAGATGGTCGTAAAGCCAATATTTATACATTCGTTTTGACCATCCGAACAATAAAACATCTGCGGGCTTCAGGTACCTGTCAACCGTGGCGGTAGGAACGCAGTATTCGAGTTTTCGACTTTTGGCAGGGTATTATGGAACAGGCAATTGTCCAAAAAGATTCCAATCGCTTATCCGGGTACTTTTTTACCAAAAATGCACTTAATCTTTTCATCTCCAATTGCTCCAGTCATCTAAGCGGATTTAGTCGAATATAATGCACAATGCCGTCCTTAAACTTGATATCGTACCACTTGAGAGCGATACGGGTAAAAGTGACATTATCGAGTAAAAATATTGAATAAGTTTTTCTAATTGCGTCGCAGTTTAACCAGTTTTCAATAGGAATTCCTTGCATTTGGGAGTAAATCCTTGTCGATGATATTGAAGCCATCCACAGCTGATATTTATGGTCCACGTATCATATTTGGTCACTTCATCTTTTTAAATATTAGCTCAGACACTCGAGTCAAGTTTTGCATGAGTTATATTTTTGGCGCGTTTTTTGGGCGCATTTTCGATTGTCACACAATTTCGTGTCCATTTCGACCAGCAACCACTATCAATGAGAAAGTCGGGCGCCTTCAACGTCTTTTGAAATTTTTTCTATAGCATCTTTTCTGTCATCAAAACTTGATCGAGTACGCTTACGTTTAGCAGTTTCAATTTTAGATCGAAACAGTTCTCGTTTTATTGACATTTTGTCTCAATACAAAGAAAACTTGTAACCGGCATGAAACCAAAAAATCTTTGACGTCACATTGAGCTACAGGTTAAATAATCAGCATCTATGGAAATAAGCAGTTTTTTCGAGAAAAAATGAAAATGGGAGAGCTGCTTATTTGGCTCGATGACTGAATCTCTTTTGGTTTGATTACAGTGGTGCCCACGCTGAATGTCGTGAAGGTGCCTGTCAAACTTTTTAGTAGCACTTCCGGTCTAAAAATTGTCGTAAAAGATGGGGCGTGGAATTTGGAGGGGGCATTCTGACGTAGCCCCGCTCAGTTTCGAGAAAGCGCGAAAAAGCGGTCTATGAGTTTTTAAAACTCAAAAGTGTGCACAGGAGTTAAGTGTATTTGATCCGAGCATATCGAACAAAATCGCAGGTTGAATTACTCTTAACCTGGTGTACCAGTTATTACTGTTATCCAGGAATCAAACGTACTATAAGTTTTAGAACACCCGTGACAAAACTGCCACCCTCCTAGTGTCTTGGGCGACAACTGATAACTTAACCAGACTTACTGAGTCCTATAGAGTTTTTTCTTGCGGTTCCGAATCTGTTCCCAGCATGTCAAAAATTATACAGTGTCGTACAGTTAATCTCCCTAAAGACAGAACGTGAAAAATACATTTTTTTAAACGTTAATTTTAACTCCTGGGGGTATGGCAGCTCATCGAACTAAATTGTACTAGATTAAGTAGACCCCGGCGCATCCAATAAACATCGCCAACATACTCCGATTATTTGTTTTAAAGCTATGGACCTCGAAAGTCACATTGTTGAAAAATGGGCAATATTAATTTTGACCATCCTGAAATTTAGTTTTTTGCGCAGTTGTTTCGAGTCGATTTTTTAGTGAACATACATTGCGATCTTGGTCTGTACAAAATATACAAAATAGAAAAGTGAAAAATTCGTGATTTTGTCATTTGTTGAAAAGTTGTACTTTTGAAATACCATTTTTGGGCTATAACTAGGTCACATGTTAAGAATTCGGGATCGGTCCTTTGAGGATACTTGACGCGTCGAACAAGCCCACTTTCGAGCCAATCGGACATACTTCCCGAAATCAAGTTTTTGACTTCTAGTCGCTATAACTACATATCGGGGTCAATCTTATGAGAAGAAAAGTAGACGATATCGTGAAATATTGTGAAATTGTATGGGAATTTGAATACAAAATGTTATTTCGGGAAATATGTCCGATTGGCTCAAAATGGGGTTATTGACACGCCATGACTGGCGGGATTCAATTCGTCTCAAAGGATCAACCCCGAATTCTTAACACGTGCCATAGTATAGCCCAAAAATGGATTTCCTAAAGTACAAATTTTCAGCAAGTGACAAAATCACGAATTTTTCACTTTTCTATTTTGTTATGATTTAGAAAAGATGCCAAAATCCCAAATTATATTCACTAAAAATTCGACTCGAAACAACTGCGTAAAAACTAATGTTTGGGACGGTCAAAATCAATTTTGTTTATTTTGGCAATGTGATTTCGAGGTCCATAAGTTTAAAACGAATAATCGGAGCATATTTTCGATGCCCCGGGGTCGACTTAATCTAGTAGTTTAGTTTTGGGGCTGCCATACCCCCAGGAGTAAAAATTAACGTTTTTGCAAACGTCTCTAGGGCGGTTAACTGTACGTCGCCCTATAATTTTGGATATTCCGAAAACAGCAAGAAAAAATACTATAAGACTCACTAAGTCTGTTTAAGCTATAAGTTGTTGCCTAAGATGCTAGGGGGGGGGTAGTTTTTACAGGGGTGTAGAAGTGATTATTTACCTGGAGCTGTTTGACATCTGGAAAGGACTGGTTATATTTAGCGCAGAAGCTGGGTAATCCAGTAATCACAGGTGATTCTACAGTTGACACAATTAGTGAATCACATTTATCTGCTGCATTTTTAACGGCATCGACTGATTCTTCTTTGGAAAATACAACATATGCTACCTTAAAACGACCTTCTAATTGATCTTCAGTACACTCATTTACATCAACTTTTCCAGGCTTGAGTTGAACCTAAATATGAACATAGAACATAGTCCGATATAACATTTGTCCGATTATTACTAACGCACCATAAACAAAATAATTGAATTATTTTTCAACGAAACTTTTTTGTTTTCAAAAAAACCCAAATAAAATTACTGACGTGACATACCTCGATCTTCTCAATTTTACCAAATTTTCCAAAGAGTCTATTCAAACTTTTGGACGGACACCAGGGTGGAATATTGCTCACCAAAATCGTTCTTTTTTTCGGTCTAGAGGATTGTTCTACACGGGTCTGATGTTTCCTAATAAATAAATGATGTCCTACTTCATCTTCTATTTTGAACCGGATTTCAATAACGAAACTCATTCTAAATAGTTCTAGAAAGTATCGTCATATCCGTCACAAATAACGTCGTTTTTTTGCTGTGTTTGTAAAAGGATGCATTCTCCATTCAACATCTGCTGTTATTGCTTTATCCAATGTTCCTTGCTTTATCTGGTACATTTTCATCTCCATTCGTGGACCCACTTCCTTCAACTCAATTTTTCTATTCTCATCTGTTTTATACGTATGATGCCTGAATATATAACAATAATACAACGGGAATGAAGGATAGGAATTATAAAATCGGTTCAATATTTATTTATTTATTTTTTTGATAAAAACAAAGGGTGTCACAAATAGGGCTCCATTGTCACAAATAGGGCTCCATTGGCAAAAACGAAATTTGTTAAAAGCTATAATCTTGAGTTATTGCCGCGGGACAGACAAATTAAATTATCTCGTTAAAACCCGAGGTGAAATAAAATAATATTTTAAGCTAAGAAAAAGGAGTTTTATTTTACCTGAATGATATCGAATCATCTAAATTCGAAAACGTAATCATACGTTTGGAATCTTCTTTCGGCACAGGAAACAGATATTTCAAGATACTCGTACATCGCTGACCCAATTTGGTTGTAAAATTATTGAAAATCAAATGTGGGAATGCCTCGCTCATTTTTTCGACACCTGGAATATCGTGACGGAGAACAACATGAGACAGGTTAAAGTATGCAGTAGGTCCATACGGCAGATGGCACACTAAATGTTTATAAAATAAAGGGAAAAATAAAAAAATGAAATACACCAGGTGACACCTTAACGCACCAAGACCACCTTAACGCACCACTTTTTCTGCTCCCAACTTGCTCACCTAAACGCACCACATTTTGGTTTTTGAGATTTGAAAAAAATGGTTCGTGTTGATTGGGGGCATGGCAGCTCACCGAACTAAATTGTACTGGATTAAGTAGACCCCAGGGCATCCAATAAAAGTATCGATAACATACCTGGATTGTTTATTTTAAAGCTATGGACCTCGAGAGTCACATTGTTGAAAGTGGACAAAATTCACCTTTTTACGCAGTCGTTTCGAGTCGAATGTTATAAGTGCACCGAACATTATACGCAAGTTAGGAGAAAAAAAATAATACGTCTAATGGTCAAATAGCCGAATTTCTATTAACGCACCACTACTTTTTTTTCACCAAAAGTGGTGCGTTAAAGTGGCCCCTGGTGTATTCGCTTATTTTTCAAAATTGTCAAAATTTGTTAGATTAACCGGATTCGGAGACTTTTAGAATGTTTTGGAAAGCTCACGTAAAAACAAGAGTGCAAAAAAGAAAGACATGTGATAAAAGTAATAAATGAAAAAAGTACTTACCAACCATCGCATCTGGCTGTCCTCGTGTTTCGTGTAAAATAATCAAGTCAGTGAAATTATTCTTTCTGCATTCATTTATCAAGGAGCCAATTTCAGAATTACCACGGTTGATACGCTTCGTGTTTGGTAAAACAATCTTTAACTCTTTGGAAAATATCTTTAGACGTACTGAAGGATCGCGTGAAGTCGTTAACATTAACTAAATATTAACGTCGTGTCTGGTTAGTTTGGTGGAAGCATGGTTGGCCTAACGCGGGTTTTATTAACCATTATTCAACAAAGTTCACCAATTGGCGAAATTAATTGTATATTAAGTGCCCATTAACCTAAATATATCGTGTTGCGTTTTGCATATATCCTATTGAAAACATAGAGAGCTGACGACTTTGCTGAATAATTGTTTATAAAACGCGCGTTAGGCAGACCATGCAAAATACATGCTCATATACCTTAGGATCTTCTACACCTGAGTGTCTGTACTCATCGTCAATAGATGAGAAAGGAGTTGCCCCTTCATCATCATATTCAATCGCCTCTTGTAACATTATTGCATCATCCTAAATTGAAAGGTTTTGATTGGACTAGAGATTTACACTTTTTCCAACACTATTATATTACTAATTTTAAAATTGTGCACTCTTTTTCATAGTCCCGGGAGTAGGTCGTGAGTCAATTGTTTTTAATCTGTTCAATCTTCCTAAATGTGTTAATCAATTTATTTAAATACATTTTTTGAGAATATTTTACACGACAGAAACATGAAATTTAATGCATGTATTCAGGTTGTTTATTCTTAATGTTTACAACCATTTGATGTGGTTGTATCTGACAGTATTCCGGTTAAGCAACTGTATTCCGGTAGCAACCAACTGTTGCCTAGCTTCAGTCAACAAACACACTATTCAGTTGCAATAAAATTAATTGGTAATATAAGTACACTGTAAGACTGAGGTGTAAGACTGAGGTTCTTCCGTAGTTTATATAGACATGATTGCGTGGCATTATTTGCATAACGTGGGCCAATCAATGCTAACTATAGATGGCGTGGTTCTCCACCGAGTTGAGTTAGCACTAGTCATGTACTACACTTACACGCCTCAATTGGTAAGTGGCTACAGAATATCACATAGATTATAAGGTACAGGTGTTAAATGTCAGGAGTGCAGACTCTTGGCGCCTAAGCTGGAATATAACTTAGAATTTCCATCTTGTTCGCGAATGTAACAATAGGTATTTAATGTCAAGATCACATACTACTGGCGACGTTGCCGTAATATGACTAGCAAATTGTTAGAGTTCACTTGATTACTAAACTCTAACAGAATTTCCCTCACTACATTATGTTAGCGTAGGTCCTGGGAGTAATGACTGACATTTCCGGTGATCGAACCCAGGCCAGCGTACTCAGAGTCCGGTATCCTACCACTAGACTAACATGTCCTTGTTGAATGAGTTATAAATCTGACTTTTATATTTATGACCGACAAAGCTAACCTTTCCCCCAGTTTCGGGTCATACATCGCCCAACATCATTGGGTCATACTTTTTTTATAATCCCCAGTATCACTGGGTGAGTCGCCCAACATCATTGGGTCATGCCTTTGTTTAATATGGTCCTTATAAGAACCCCTGACTAACTCGGACATGTCACCATTTGTTAGCGTAGGACCTGTGGAGTAATGACTAATAATATAACTTGAAAATATTCTGACACGGGCGGGATCGAACCCGGGCCAACGTACACAGAGTCCGGTATGAATGAGTTATAAATAAAACTTTTATATTTTATATTTAACAATTATTTCCAAATAATTGTTAGTTTGCATAACTTTTACATAATATTTCACCAATGCTTCAAAATAGTAAATATACTATGTAAATAAGGGTTATATTATTTAAATATGTCATCAGATATCAAAAAAAAAACATTCGGTTAAGCTTAAATTAACCATAGAACCCTAATTAACTCGTAGGGGTTCTGGGCATTGAACGTTTCATTCTCTTCTCTATGACTTCCAGTATTTGTTTTATAAAATAAGGTGTCGGAACCCACAGACACTGCTCCTATTGTTGACATGGTTGCACAATTCGGAAATGAACTAAGAGACTTGAATTGGCCAAACACTAAACGGAGATGTTTCATCAACAAAATAAAAGTTGAAAGGGCACAACAGTGATTCGTTCTACTGAGCCAACAATAAATGAAGTTCAACCTAACTGTGGACCAAAATTGTTTGTCCGTGCCACGATATTTACTTAAGACGCCCGATTCTTAGCCGATTCGGGATGACGAGTCTCTATCATTCTAAAAAGATTTTTTCCCACAGCGATTTTACACAACCTTCAAATGTCAACAATGAGATTTTAATCAATCAATGGAACGCAAGTCAAGGTTTGTGGTTCAACATCAATTTAGATTGGTTTATAAAATGCAGAAGCGGGTCCTATATACGCCTGTCAAATTTCCGAGTTGAGCTCGGCGGCAATCGAGGTCAAATATCAAATTTGAAGATACAAATAAAGGACCAAATAGAAGCAAATAACGAAAGCTACTTAATTGCGAAATCGCCATCTCATGATTTAAATTTACTGTTTAATAACTGAGCAAATTAAAAAGCTTGGATACAAATGTTTGGAACTGTCTAAGCTAAAAATTAAGTTTAGAAAGTGATGAACTTACGAACTGTCAAACTGTCAAGTTCAGCTAAACGTCAATCGACGTGAAATAGCAAATTTAAAGAGAAAATAGAGAAACAGATAAAAACACATAAAGTAGGCTGCTTTCTTGTCGAATCGCAGTTTAATATTGTTGATATTCCGAAATAAGCCAACATCTAAAACAATACGAGGATATAAATCGACGACTAAGGTATAATCGGAAAAGGGGAAATTAGTAATCAAATAGGATGTCCTTGTACGAAGCGAAGTGGACGACCTAGTCGCAAGATTGGCAAGTTTGAAGACCATAATTTTGTTAACAATTAACTTACAATGAAACGGAAATTGTGCAGAAAGATATAAGTTAAAGAGCAGGCCCAATGAGTTATCGGTAGATAATCCGCGATGTTGACGGTTACGCGTTCTAGCCCGTTCATTCGGTTACCCGCCGATTAGATCTACATAGGATGCGGTAAACATCTAGTGTGAAATAAGTGTGAACATTTGAGGTGAAAACTTAAGGTGAAATCGAGAACGGTTATGGCTCGCATAGATATATAAATATTTAAAGTTTCACAGAACAAGTTAATTAATAAACAGATATATTAATTAACAAATATATATCTCACATATTTAACGCAGTGAACTTCACCGTTTGCGGGGACTACAATGCAAATTAACTTAGAGAAAAAGACCAAGGGTATAACTACATTGGGAGGATGAGAGGCGATGGCTTACCGAGAGAACAGTTATAGACGTATCAAAATACGATTGCTGAGCCGAGAGAACGATTACATACGGCACTTGACTACAGAGTGTTGCATCCATAACGAAGGAATTTTATAACTTTAATATATTCAACAATTGTTGATCAATTTCACTCCCTCTAGATTAAATTGAATCATAATTTAATTTCACTCTTAATGCACTTTCAAATTATTCCATTTCAACCATGAGAAGGAAAAATATAGCCAAGAGAAAATTGATTACTCAAAAACTTGTCGAACGAGATGTTTTCGGATTATAAAGGAAGATTTAATGACGAATTGTAACGTCATCACAAAAAAAAGTATGTTATCCCACATTAATAAAGAAAACGCGTGTCGAGATGTAAAACATTTCAGCGTCGACTGCCCACCGAACAAAAATAACGATCAGTACTGGACAGATGCTAGGTTGAGTACGGTGGAAATTAATTTGAAGAACCAATAAGTTCCAAGTACCCAGCCGGCGTAATGGTGTTCGGCGCGGTCGCATCGGATGGATGCAAACTGCCCCTCGTGTTCATTAAAAAGGGCATACATATGAAAACCGACGGCTATATCACAATTTTCAAGGACAACCTACGACCTTGGTTCCGAAGACATTACCCAGAAGGCAACTGAAAGGCTACTGAAAGGCTACTGAAAGGCAACTGAAAGGCTATTCATGAAAAATGCCGGTTGTTATGAATTTAAGAAAGCTGAAGTGACCGGCTCAAGATTATAAAGAGGGATACTGTACTTGGGAGGGGTGATCAAATTGGATATATGTTGATCACAGTGTCACTATCTTCGTAAGGATTTTGTCAACCACGTATAGGTTACTATACGAAGTGGTTAGAAATCAGGAAGAACTATTGTCTTCCTACACATGATAAAATGTGTTATAAATTGTACATGTGTGGTATGAGGTTAGATCATCTTATGATCTCTACAGTATAAGCGCCTAGAAAGGTAGACATATAGATATTATATTTTGAATCCTGCATGTCTAACAGGTAGTCACTAAATGGAATTGTAAATAACGAAAACATATTCAATGATATTATGGTGATATGATCATGTTAAGATGATTTTATGAAAATAATCACACGTTCTACATGTTACAGGAGAACGACAAAGATCATTTTATGATCTTATGTTGGGATGAGATGATCAGAGGAAAGATGTACCAGTCTTTATATGGGACAATTTCAAACGACCTTATGTTAAGGTGATCATATGGAAATTATAACATGTTTACATGCTACAGTAGAATTCCGAAGACATATTTTATGATCTTATGTTAAGGTGAGTAACGAAGACATGACATGAAAATTGCAACATGTTTACAGGTTACATAAGAATAACAAGGACATAAATTATGATCTTATGTTATGGTGATCGTGGGAAAATGATCATACGAATGTAGAACATGATTAGATGTTACTGAAAATAGCAAAGACATAGTTTGTGATCTTATTTTTGAAACAATACATGAGAATAACAAAGGCATATTTTGTGATCTTATGTTAAGATGATCACATGAAAAGGGTAATATGTTTACATCTTACATGAGAATAAGAAAGACATATTTTAGGATCCGATGTTAAGACGAATACAGTCTTCGTTCAAAATCTGACCGAGAGACTAGTGAACTTGGTTAGTTTGAAGATCATTTGGAAGCTGAAATTTTAAGAAGATCGAAGAGTGATACAGAATCCGGCTGTCAAAAGACAATCTCGTTGTTAAAGAGGAACGCGCAGTTCAAAACTTTACCGAGCTTTACAATAATTTAACCCCTGCACAAATCATTACGTATCTGAAGAAGCAATTGCGTATTAATTGCATGAAAGACTAGAACTGTTGGCTTAACAGAATAAAAAAATCCAAAATGAAGACGAGAAGAATGAGCCAGACCAATTACTTTAACCGAAAATAGCGACTGATTCACACTAAAACTGAACCAATAAACTTAAATTTTACGGAAAAATCCGAACCGCCTGACATGTCATTCATAACATTTGGGGAAAAAGTCCTACTTTTTGGTCGGCATTTATGACCTTATGCCAAGATGATCATATGGAAATTACAAGATGTATACAGGTTACATGAATATAGTAAAGACATAGTTTGTGATATGTCAAGATGATCATATTAAAAGGTAATACGCTAACATGTAACACGAGAATAACAAAAACATATTTATAGTCTTAGATTTAGGTGATCAGATTAACGAGATCATATAAAAAGTTTAACAGGTTTACATGGAACATGGTAATAGTAAAGACATAGTTATGATCTTATGCTAGTATGATCGGGTTAAGAGGTCTTATGATGTGTACATCTCACACAAGAACACCAAAGACATATTTTATGATATTATGTTAAGATGATCATATGAAAATGGTAACATGTTTACATCTCACATGAGAATAAAAAAGATATATTTTCTGATCAAATGTTAAGATGATCATATAAAGATGGTTATATGAGAATAACAAAGACTTATGCTTTTATCTTAAGCTAAAATGATCATTTGAATATACTAACATGTTTACACATTACATAAGAATATTAAAATGATAACATGTATACAGGTTACATGTCAATAACAAAGACATAGTTTAAGGCATAGAGCAATATAGAGATTAGTGAAGATCAAAACAACGTAGACGAAATTTTGGTCCAAAAGCGAAGAACCAACCAAATCACTTCATCATATTTCGCCCTTGGAAAAAGATTTTCGCAAAGAATGGGCCTAAAATGGCAGTTTTTTACCACCCTTCTCCCATTATCAATAACCTCAAGTACTGCGCGAAAAAGGAAAAATTTAGAGCGCGTTTCTACAGGTTATATAAGTAATTTACACTTTATATTACACTTATAGAAATTTTATATTTATCCAATTGTTTTTATTGAAAACTGACGCTTTAGATACCCAATAAAGCAAGAAACCTACTGTTGTGTCCATTTGTGTTAAAACAAGCCTCTTCCCGAGGAAAAAAATAAGGTGGCGACAATTTGTTTGGAACACAAAGTAGTATAACAAACAACTTTTCGTAAAACAAAAAAACATTTTTTGTAACCTAATTGAAGTCGAAGGCGTCATAAATTTCCACAAACCTTGAGCTCTGTGGGTATAGGCTTATTTTCATCTAATGCCCTTTTCAATTTTTGTTTTCGTTCCCGAATCTTTGACTCCGCCTCTTCTTTATGCTTTCTGTATATGTACTCACGACGTTCACGAATTTCACGCCGTAACATAGTCCCAATCCGATGATTCTTTAAATAATTTTTAAATAAATTAAAAATAAATTTTAAACAATTTTTAAATACTATTAACTGTATATTACCGAAATAACAATTCAAAATAGGCAAAAACGGAAAACAGCAGCTAAACATAATGTCAGTGGTAAATCTACTAAGATATTTTACAGTTAGACGTTTCGGCCAAAATTATTTCTCCTGAAAGTAAGAGTGTCTTTATAACAGAATGAGAAATATACTTAACCAGTTTGGGTGATTCGAGCGAATAAAAGTTTTCAATATTATTTTTGTCACGGGAATAATCATGGATACCGTCTTCAATTATGAGATCAATATTAGCTAAGCCATTGAATTGAAGCTCTGGATTTCGCTTTAAGACTTTTATTTTTTGGTCATCGAAAGCTATCTATAATAAACCTAAAAATGCGTCTAAAATTGTTTTCTAAAAATATTTTGTAGAAAAAAAACAATTTGTAGACGATAAAATTAGTAACCATCAATATGAGCCATGAATCGAAAGCCAAATATAATCAAATTTGGCTTTAGGCTCGTGGGTTTTAACAGATTCCCAAAAACGCTAAAAAATCCTGTAATTTTTTTTAAAAAACATTTTTAGACTCATTTTTTAGCGTTTTTGGGATTCTGTTAAAAAACGAATAAAAAGCCCAATTAGTACCCATCAATATGAGCCATGAATCGAAAGCCAAATATAATCAAATTTGGCTTTAGGGTCGTGGCTCACATTTATAGTTATAAAATTTGCCTTTAGAATCGTGGGTTTTAACAGATTCCCAAAAACGCTAGAAAATGCGTCTAAAAAATGGTGTAATTTATTTTAAAAACATTTTTAGACGCAACGTAACAACCAAATATTCCTGTAGAAATTATTATGAGGGTTTCGATAACTAGATGGCGATGTTCTGGAACTTTTATCTGCTGTAATATATCCTCAATTAACAGCTTGAAACCCATATCAGTAGCGTCCATATCAGATAATGTAGGCTCGGCAGGAATAATTTTTTCTGCAATTTTAATTCCACTATTCGATCGTTCCAATAAGAGCCATACATGATCATAAAAGTCTATCGGAGCCTTATTTAATGCACCTTCAAGTCGACGACTGTGATATGCATCCAAAGATTTATCACTTTTTGAAAGGATTTCTTCCAGCAGAGCTTTAATTTCAGATGGGGATAATTTAAAAAGATCGGAGGAATTTTGTTTTAGACTTAATTCCAATCGCATGGCTTCTGTCAATAGGGTATAAACGTAGTTTTTCCAAAAACGAGTATGCAGAAGTAAAGTCAAATCTAACACGTGTGTCCAATGTAGCCCCCCCCCTGGGGGGTCCTGGGGGCAACTGATTGGTCAACGAGACTTAGCCAGTCTGATTGTTTTTTTTGCGGTTTTGTCATCTCATTACAGACTGTCCAAAATTATACTCCTTCCTACAGTTAACCCCCTCTAAAGACAAAAATGAGTCGAATATAGTTGACTTTGACCCTCCTGAAATATAGTT
>SCLF01333443.1:0-27765 GCA_004367975.1 Mesochordaeus erythrocephalus
TCTTGGTAGAATAGTTACAATCGATGGATATAAAGCTAATCCAGACTATGTAGCTGATATATTGGCGATAAATAAGCCCATAACTCGGAAAGAATTGCGTTCCTTAATTGGAAAACTGTGATAGATACGCTGTTTCTTATAAACACACCTGGGTGAACGCCTAACACAACCAATTATGCTACCCTAATGAAGGAACTTCATAATATTAATGGCGAGGACCCACCTTTGCAGACTTTTCTATCCCATTCGTCCTGATTCTATCCATTCGTACTAATTGAGGAAATAGATGGAAAATGCAAAATTGTAGCCGCTGCATCCAAAACGTTCGATAAGTTAGTCAGGGATGGTCCAAGCGAGAAGGAGGCATTCGCGATATATAGGGCAATAACAATTAAATTCTCAAATTTCTTATCTGGAAGAAGTCGTATAGTCCGAACTGATCATACATCATTATGTTATCTGGATCAAAAAGAGTTCAAATCTGTTAAGATCGCTCGCTGGCAGGAGCGACTATCACAGTATAATTTCATAGTCACCTACATCCCTGGCGTAGAGAATGTATGGGTTCATGAAAATAGGTAATTCATCTGTCAAGGTATATATATACCTTCTTTGGTTTCAGATGGAATAAATCCACGAACTTAAAACTCATTGATGTGAACGAGAGGGAACAACGGATATATACGATCACGGCTATATGAGCACGGCTTTAATCGGAAAATCCTAGCCATCCAACGAAATGTTTGTTCAAACGTAGATCACAGGAAAACAAACTGAAGATGATTCAGAAGATGAAAAGAAGGCTAACATTTGCGAAAAGGACCAAGAAAGCAAATTAATCCGCGAAATTAAAGGAAGACTTTTTATCGGCACACTAATGATACGCTGTCACGGAGATCCAAAAGTGGTCATTCCATCAAACATGTGTAAGGAACTGTTAAAAAAGGCACACGACCAAACCAAACACAATGGCAGAGACCGCGTAAAATCATATCTATAATGCTATTGGTGGCCAAGTATTGGAAAAGACACATCCAACTGGGTCGATAGTTGCGTTGGGTGTGCTAGGAGAAAAGGACATCGTCCAACCCAAGTTAAGCCGATATCCCAGAACTGCCCGCGAAGAACTGCCCCATGGGAAATAATCTCTACAGATTAAGTAGCAATGCCAGAGAAGGTCTATGGAAAAGGTAACATTCTTTCTATAATAGACTCCTTCTCGAAATCCTATATAGCAATCCCCACACCTAAAGAACGTGCTAATGATGCTGCATATGCGTTGGAAAAATTCCTACATCAATTCCGCACGATCCCAAAAATCTTATCGTGTGATCGAGGAACGCATTTCACAGCACAATTATTCAAAACATGTATGGAACAATTGGGCACTAAACCTCAATTTCATGCCGCCTACAGGCCACAGAGCAGTGGTTTAGTGGAAAGAGCACATCGCACTTTGCGAAATGCTCCATACATGGTTGCGGCTAGACGTTCTAGAACCCGCTGTTTCACATATCGATGCCAGTATAAATGCTGCTACTGGCATCTCGCCTCACCAAGTTATCTATGGTAGCCTCATATTATATGAAGATTGGAGCCAAACGTTTTGATCTGCGAAAAAAGGTATGGCTAGCAAACAAAGCAGCAAACGAAACTCTCAGAAACAAACAAACAAGAAAGCTCAAGGATCCGATTGCACCCGGAGACAGATGCTTACTGTTTCGAGAGCAGTCCGCAGAGGCGAAAACGACAAAACTTCCATGGCTTGAAGGTTATAAACTTTTGAAGGCCAATGGAGTAGTTTGTCAAATAATGAGGGAAAATAATGGTCACATAGACTGAGTATATACTGAGTATAGACTGCGTATACCGCATACATACGGATGACTACACAAACGCAGCACAGAATAATATATATAACTGTGCTAAACAAACAATTAATCAAAGGGGGATGTAAACATCATCTTTCTAATGATAAATGTGCAAATCAATATGGTCGAAGGAAATATATATTTACACACTTCACTTTTACTTACCTTTGAGATTTGGCAGGCAAATATATAAAATAAAAATTATATAAAATATATTATATTTTTTGATGATTTGACAGAAGGCAGTGGAACACAGGAAGAATAATTACGTGACCAGAACGTTAACATATGCCAACCATGATACCCAAAGAAAAATGATAAATTGAAACTGAGTACCTGCGGCTAAGATATTTGAAGTTAGCAAACCGTTGAATTTCAGCCAAAACCGACACTTCTTCAGTTTAGATTCAATAAAAAATTTTCTGTGGATGGTAAGACCACGTTTTTTGTATATAAAGATAGTGGTACAAAGGCAAACACTGACAAGATTTGGATTGAAATAGAGGTCCGACCGATGTGATAATTGCAGTTTAATTTTGCAAATCGCTTGGGTTTTCACCGAAAGCGAGAGAACGCTTTTAGTTTGCCAAATTACTTACACTGAACGTTTTTCGTCTGGACTTAGTTTGTTTGAAAGGTATTTGAAAGCAGCTACGTTCATTGGTTCTCGAGATATCTGCGAAAGAAGAGCGTTTTTTCCACTGGTTAAATGCCATTTCCTCAGCCGTAAATGGATTTTCTTAATTAAAAAACGTACCTTTTTGTTCTATACCAAATTCATGAAGAAAATAATCACTTTTAGCAACTTTAACGCGTACGCAGAAGAAATGGTTCTACCCTCACGTAGAATTGTGTGTCGCTCGACACACACTCGAGAAAACAATAATTTCAGTTCTGGAGTCCAATTTTCGTTTTTATTACGGGTTTAAGGGTTAGTTCGAAAATAGAATATCCGGTATATTAACTAAAATTTAAGCTGTTTTAGGTCAAATTAGGTCATTCTTTACCTTATAGGGTATACTAACTGCGGTATTATATCTAATTAGCGGCTTACTTGCAAAATCCGCCTTTACGATGACGACTTTATCAGAATTGGTACCTTTATATCTCATATTCGTCCCCTCATCTCCATCTACCACTTTTTTCCAATCGTGGGCGTATTCCGCCACGCAAATTTGGGATTGATTTGGTGCCGAGCTTCCCTATAACTATCGAACGCTTCATAGTAATTCGTTTATTTTTATCTCATATTGTTCAACTCATCTTCCTCTAGTTCTGTACCAAATATCGCTGTATTCGGCCTACGCATTTCGTTAATATTATATATAGCAAGATGGGTTAACCCCAACACTCTTACGCCGAACCAAAAATAATAATAAGTCTAGAATATAATATATTTTTTTTTTCAAATGTTTGTTTGTTTTTCTAAAAACGTTTACGTGCGAATATTGAGACTTACGTAACTCTTCCCCAACAGGGGAAGCAACAGGGGATGCTTTCCCAACATGGGAAGCATTTGTCCCATTTTTCCGCGTTTTTCGGATTTTTTGTTTTTTGCGTCCACTTCCGGTCAAAATTCGTGGTCGAAAGTTATCCTACAAAATGCGCAATAAAATTCGGTTTAGAAGTACCGCTCCATGGTTTTCTAACTAAGACACAGCTGTCTTAAATTGTAAAAAACGAAATTTTTTAAAGTACCATTTCCTAAGTACCTGTTGGTACTTAAATTATTTGAAGATAATTTCCCACTAGAGGACGTCTCGGGCAACAATTTGGTGTGATTGCCGATTCGAAAAACAAATTTCTGGTTTCTAGCACCACTTCCGATGCCACTTCTGGTCTAAAAGTACGTTAAAAAACGGGAAGGCGGTTTATGGGTGGTCCTGGGGGAAAATTCGACGTAGCGCCGCTCTAACAGAAGTTATGGGCTGATTAACGAAAACGTGTGCCACGCTTCTGCGCACACACTTCTGCGTACGGGTTAAGTAGTATAATACGAAGAAAACTGTTCTACGCTTTAGCATGTATCTCGAGAATGCCATAATATTTTTAATTAAATCTATAGCGTTAGATAGCTGGGGCTTCAATATATACATTTAATTTGGAAGGTTAGTCCTCTAGCAGGGTCGTATTGGTGGACAATATAATTGACATGCACAGTATTAAGTGATTTATCTGTAATTATCGACCTAGCCTAGTGATTTCTGTAAGCTGAGATCCTGTCTGTACATTGATCAGCCATCTATGTATCATATGAAAACAAAATGCAACTGTTATGAATTTCGGGGTGCACTAGCTCGAAACTAAAATACGAATCTAGACTATCCTAAATTAACCCGTAAATATGTTTGCCCTAAAACCTGCACAAACGGATCTACTGTTGTGAGGCCGGCGTTGCTCCTTCCCCTAATCGGTGGTTTGACACTTCTACCAATAAACTATTAAACCCCTTGCCATTACCCCATGACGTTGACCACGAAAGCATTTCTGATATGTAGATATTATTTGTCGCTTAAATAACAACCTACATCATGAATAACAGCAAGTGCAAAGGCCAGCGCAGAATAGAGCATGCATGAGTTAATTACTACCAAAGGTGAATTAACCAATTAACTATTACATTATTCATAGGACCCGAGACGGGTACATCACTAAATTTGCAATGCAAATTAAGGAAACGCACATGATGAAATTTTAATCCGAAAAGAAAGCATACTCATCCGAAATACATGTTTCGGCTTTCCGGAAACGTCAATGGCCCCATTAATATCAAAATTATTGTGTTACATCATAACTATGCGTTCCCCAATGATTCGTCAGACTGCGGGACATGTGGTCTTCATGGATGTTTCGTCACGTTTACTTGGTCAACTGTTGAAATGCAAGCTTATCGGATAACTCATCAGCTATACCGGACGCACTATATCAACACCCTCCGTAAACAGATGAAATCAATTATTCTTGGTTAGCATATTTTATAGGTAAAGTATAGTAAAGTAATTTTATGGTCGTAATCAAATATAAACCGCAACTAGAAATGGGTGCATTTTATGACAGGCCAAGAGATACCCATACTCCCTATTCATGTCGAGGGAGAAAAAATAATTGCTGATAGAGCGCTAATTTCTTGATTCGTCGATGAAAGTTTATATAAACTTGCATTAATAATCCATTAGTAATAATCGTTATTACACAATAATAACACATAAAGATAGGAATGTAAAACATCGCCAACATAAAATTTGGAACCAACTACACGGATCTAGCGTTAGTTAACGCAAAGCTCGTGATAATTTAAATGAATTAAAAACAAGGTCTTTTTCAAGTGTTTGTCTTTAGAGGGGGTTAACTGTACGAAGGAGTGTAATTTCGGATAGTCTGGGAACAGATTCTGAACCACAAGAACTAAGTCTCGTTGACCAATCAGTTGCCCCCAGGATCCCCTAGGGGGGTGCATTAGACGCACGTTAATACTGATAGACGACTTTATGTACGTTAATATATTATTTCGTAATTTATTACGGCCGTCTTGATTTTAGATCTTGAAATAATGTCGTCTAAGTTATATTATGTTACGGGTATCCCCCCCAAGAAAATTCGGTTTAGAAGTACTGCTGGATATTTTCCTAAGACACAGTTGTCTGAAATTGTAGAAATTTAAAGAATTTATTAATTCCGCAAATAGTTGTAATTTATGTCGTCTAGGTGCCTAAGTTCACTATGCTGCATTGTTTCGGATGCATTAATACATTATACTTATACTTCCCTTTGGTTGTTGCGGTCCCTTGAGGACGTAGAGTGATAGGAAAAATACACTTTTCAATAGATTTTGTTCACAATCAATCTGCTTGTGTCGTTCATCTTGCTTTCATAGTAAGGCACCTTGCATTTACAGTAACCTGTACTCATAACAAGTGAATTTTGACTATTTTTAGTCGTTTCAACGACGTAGAAATATAGAGAATTTCGATCATCAGTAATATTAGGTCGAACCCAAAGACCCTCAATACGTAGCTGTACGTCCACTCTAGGGTACTGTTTATGTATTCGGGTTATCAAACTCTGTGTCAGTTGTATATCTCTCAGGCACCCTTTTTTAAGTATCTCTCAGGCACCTTTTTGGTTCTTTTTGACCAGTGAGAATAATCAAATTACAGTGAAGTCACAAAAATTGTCCGATCGTAGGCGGAATGTCCGTCTGCACAATTCGTTAATGGCCTCACTAGGTTTGGAATTATGGTACCTTTAGAGGTTTATTAGTAGTTTATCACAGAACTGGATAAGTGTGGGTACTTTTGCCTAATGACCTTGCTAAGAAAAGGTAGATAATTTTAAAAGGTAAATATTTTTCAGGCTGCGTTCAAGTCGCTTCAAGCATTTGTTTAACTTGGTAAAAATTGGTTTAATTTGATTTAACGATCAAGTTAAAACCGTAGGCAATAATTCCAAGACCTAATCATAACCCTGTGAGTGATAAGATCACGGCACGGTTGGATATTTCCCGTATTCTAAGACTATATAAAGGCATTACGAAATGCCGCGAGTTACAATAGTTACGACGTCTCGCATATAAATGAGAAGATTTGCCAGGGTAGCTTATTGTACTCCAATCGAGCTGTTGGATGGCCAATGAAATATTTCGCTTAGAAATGAGAAGGTTTGCTGACAGTATTCGTCAGAAATATCCAATAAAAAATGCATTTTATTGTTACATGGCATGGGGAATTATGTAACAATAAAATGCATTTTTATTGTTCCTTCCACATGGAAAATCGGATGCTGTTGCTAAGAAAAGGTACAGACACTTCGTTTGTAAATCGTTAATTGACCATGAATTGGGACGAAACACAAAAATATAAGTCGACGAAGAGACAGCTGCTATTGCGACTCGCTAATTCTTCTTACATCCAATCACGGCGCACTCGTGTTTGGATATGCACAATGCACTACCCCATCCTAACCCACCCCAGTGTAATACCAGTTAGTGACCGTTTAAAAACCGGTCAAAATGCCGTAATTCATTATAAATAAGGCATTTCAATTATGGCAAACCATTATGGCGAAGTTCAAGGTCTATACGGTTGAAAATTTAAATGTGAGACTAAATTAAACGTGCACTAAAAGCCTACTCAAATATCTCTATTTCATAGCAAGTCCACGCTGGTTAACAAAATCTTGAACTTAATAATCTTGAACTGAATAATCTATCAATCCTATAATTAATTATATGAAGAGTTACTAAATAATAAGGACCGTCTAAATTATTCCTAATTATTATACATATTATTATATATATGCATATTTCCACTCTACTCTACTCTGAAGGAAAAGTTGGAACGAACCATGGATGAAAATTACGACAGTAAGTGTAAATAGGATATAGATCGTCTCCCGCATAATATCCCGTATTTGGAAAAATTGTCTAGCATTGTAACAAAACCCATCTGGTCACCCTCATCATGAGTGAAGTGATTTTAATCGGTGTTACCGTTTCAGTCATACTGGGCAGTTGACACGAATTGTAATTACCGTCTTTTTCGTTGGTATTTACATGTTTTCGGTGCACGTCGGGGTTACGCGTGAAATCGGGAGATGTTGGGAGGAATCTTATTGTGCATAAATCTGAGCAACTAAAAATATATACAGTCGGGGGGGGGAACATCGGCACCCAGAAAATGGCCAATTAAAAATCTGGAGTACTCGATAATGTTTTTGAAAGGACTAGTAAGAAAAGATGCAACCAAAGTCACTTTAAACAATGATTATTAAAAATTTATTAATGATCAAACATAAATGTGTCTAATTAAACATAATTAGCCAACTTCATTCACAGATTTTTCAATTTCAATGATTTGATTAAAATCAAAACAATTTTTCTTGTTCATTGAAGTTCGTTAGTTAAGTCTCGACTTCAGTATATTCAAGAAATCATGGATTTAATCAGTTAGTAGACCAGTCGCCCTAAGTGAAAAATCTTGTGTGCTCGAGTTAAAGAGATTCGAACAATATTGCAACCAATGAACTTCATCCATAGATTTTAAATTCCATCGATGGCGATAAAATCATCGCCATGAAATAAACCTACGAGCTCAATATTTCCCACAGCACTGCTGCGTGCGGGCGGGCTAGATGCCTGCCGGTTAAGGAGAATTAAAAAAATAACCAATCGGTAATTAACCTTTTGTAAGGTCAAAAACAGTGCTCTGTGACCAATCCATTACAATTATAAAGGCTTACACAAAGATATTTACCCGTTGACGAGTAAATGATGGATTAAAGAATCAATTGTTATCTATTCAGACTTTCGATTTCCATCTGGATCAAAGGTCATATAATTCGAAATTGATTATCATGTCAAGAATAGCATATTTTGTTAATAATTGTGATAATTTCAAAAATAACGAACGGAATTAGTCCAAAAGCATCTGGGTTAACATTTGTTCTCGTAACTTTGGGATTGAACCACCGAATGACATAATTAATTCGACCTCATTATAGCCATTTTCACATTATTCTAACGATTTTAGAATTTTGCATTCTGCACTTTTAGATGAAGTATTTGACTGCACTTGATAGCTTTTCAACCTTTTCTGCGAATAACCCGAAGGCAAATTATCGTCTGAGTAACACCTGCATATACGGGTTTAAATAGAGTTATATCACAATCAATTTTATTTACTTTCAGTTCGATTTCCGGTCCGAATATTGTCGTAAGAATGATATAATTTATATGTGGCTAGGACCCAAGCATTATTTTCATCTTCTTTAAAACCTCAGAGAAATATATCGTATGTCTATCATCAGTAATATTAGGTCTAATCCAGATCAAAGACCTAAATAGACACCTGCGCGTCTACTATTGGGGTACTACTTGTGTTTTCCGGTTATCAAACTCTATAACTTTAATACCCTAGGCTGTTCCAATTGTGTTCACAATACGATTTAAAGATTAAGATCGGTTCCCTTCTTATTCTCAAACATTCAACCACTTCTAAGTCCCTAGAAATCCTAAAACCAAGGTAGCCGTACGTTAAGGAAAGAATGGTTTCACGGGAGATATCTTTCACACATGAAAATAGCGATTTCGGAATTTTGGTCCAGCATCTCTAGTTCCAAAGATGCGATCATATTTTAAGCGATTAAATTATTCTCAGAAGGTTCTTGACCGCCAATGATTGATGTAAATATGTAGATATACAATGGGAATTGGACAAATGACCAATCGGACAAAATGGACATTCGGCACATGGAGATTATATTCTTGAAAGCATACTCTAAACGCAATATTTAAAAATAATTTACTAACATAAATATAAATAGCTAAACTTAGCTAGCGAAATAATATTGAAACCAATCATATTCTTTTATATCCGTTTCAACTCCATCGGATTGGTTACGATACGACTTTAATTCAGATTAATTCGGATCATTTATAAACTTTCCAATTTTGGTTCCTCTGAAAACAGCTTCACAAATGTTTGACTCCATATCATACCTGATATGGATGAGAAAAGTGAAGTGAGAATAGTAGAAAAAGTACGATGCTTAATTAATCCTGAAAGCCTGTATGGGCTATGTGTCTGCGTAGCTCAATCGGGAGAGCGCCCGACTAGGAATCGGAAGGTCGCGAGTTCGAGCCTTCCACTGTGCACAGATTTTTCGTGATTTATTAATTTCACACCATATCCTACCGTATCTTGGAAAAAACTATAGCAGCTGTCTTTCCATCAACTTCCATTATTTTATCTTCCCGCAATTGTTTCTCGATTAAATATTTGCCAGCATATTTTGTGTACCTTTTCTTAGAAATAGCACTAGGTAAATTTCTAAGAATGTTTGTAAGAATAATTGTATGAAACAGTTTAAAAGAGCTTAAATAGAAATTAGAATATGTGCCAGATTTCAAGCCGTGAACACCACTTATGTAGTTGGATTATATTAAAGAAAGGAATCATAGATTTTATCCCGTCTTAGATTTTAATCCATCACCCACTGTGCTTTTTTACATTAATTACTAACTACTGAGTTAAATTACGCCGGTGAATGCACGCTAGATTAGAGGCTTAAATAAACGGCTAGTGGCCACTAAGTTCCGAACTTTCTCGCGAATGGGCGTGATGCAACTCCCACATTTTAATGCCATTTCTCCAATTCCCACTGTATTTCATGGTTAGAATATGATTTTTTCGAAAATTAAAAGAAATCGCTAAAAATAGACATGTGTATTCAGTTGCTGGTGTTGACACTATTTGTCGTTACTGAACCTGCTCGACACTCGTAGTTAACTCGCTAAAGAATGTTATATCAATAATTTAGTTTCCGCAATGTTAGAATGTACTGTATTATACAGTAATGCACACCACTACTACACTATTAGAAATATATTATATTTCGGGGCACATCCTGTGTTATTTTTGATGGAATTCGACCGTGCTCAAGAAACGACCATTTTCGTTTTGGAAATCGCACTTAGGGTGGGAAACCGGAAACGTTCACGGATGACTTGGGTTTACCCTTATGACGAAAGTCAACTGGAAAATGACATAAACCTGATCGGAAGTGAGCTAAAATCGTCCAGTAATTAATATGACGTAACAAGCATAATACGAATGGACATGACTACTCTTTTTCTCAATTAGTTCAACTACCGTAATCACATCGATGTGATTTTTGTAAATAAATATCTATTTTCGTTTTTTCCATATACTTCCGGTGTAAATTCCTCCACATGTTTTACTAGTGTAGATCCTTTTTGCACCAAAAACTCTAGTGGGAAAAAGTGTTTCTGGTTCCCCATCCAAGTGACGCACATACCCATATTTATTTATGGTCCAAGTTTTCCTCGCTCGTGCTAATTTTAGCTTCAAACATTTTTGTTTCGACATAAAACATACTATGGGTATGGGTACGAGATATATGTGAAGGTGTAGGTGATGTGTGAATGCGAATTTTCTGGGACTTCCGGTACTTCCGGTCAAAAATATTATTCCCGGTATGTTTTCAGCCATAAATAATTCACATCCAACTGAAAAATAGAATAAAATGAAGACCCTAGCTATAGTTTTGGCCTTTGTTGGGGGGAGTTCCGGTGTTTCCAAGTTGAATGTCTTTTTCACTATATCATTACTATGGCCATAGTCCATCTTTATTGACTAGAGACTTAGTGTGGCATTGAGGTTAGTTGATAACTCTTTGTCTCCGCCTAATCTCTCGCTCTCCCAGACTCTCAGCTCCAACTTCCTCGAACTTAAACGCGGGTGAATATTTACTACTAGCTACTCACTATTAAAAAGCAAGAAATAATAAAGCTAAAAGAGAGGAAATGCAATAGGAGACAGAGATTATATACGAAGATCAAATGAGGTAATTTATCGATCATAACCTATTTTTTGGTGACGTGATAGTTATGGGTTATATATTTATAGCGTTTATACCTGTTCCGTTTTAAATTATTTTTTGACCAGAAGTATTATGTCAGCGGTGGTGTGTTATTTATTCAAGTGCTTAATTCGAAGACGTTGACCTTTTTACTCGTTTAGGGACCTAACTAGGGTTAACTTTAACACCGGATATTTCATGTTTTATTTTTACAATACATCGTGAGGATAATATTTATGTTCGACACGTCCAAACTGTCACATAATAGAATAAATTTAGAAGCTTGGGAATCTGACCACAAATGGGCCTCGGGTAGTCATTAAGTCTATTTTCGCAGCTGACAAGTGATGATTTATCGGTTACGTGAACGTTAACTGCAGTTCTCATGTTTGAGAAAACATTTCGGAATTATTTTTGGAATTCATCCCGTAAAACAAGCATGATTTTTTTGCCAATATCCTATTTTTCGACGCTTAATCAATTTATTACCGTGGTTCGATCCAAGAATTTCAACCAATTGGAAGTAGTACGGGACGTTTGAATACAAATTAACGTACCAAACCCTCGGTTATGGAGTATGACTAGGTTGGTTAAGCAATTAACTGTCTGATTGCTCGTCTGATTCCTCGGAATGATTAGATTTATAATTTAAATTAAGAAACCACCGTATAAAATCACAATCTTTCTGGTTAATCAACGACCTTATAATGACGATGGTGTCTGCGAGTCTAATTAATAAATTAACGGTCAACGGTGATTCGACCGAAGCGTTACAAGTGTGCCAAGTGTGCCCTCCGGCTAGATTTATTATCGGCTGCTTTTGGTGATTTAGACGATAAAAATAGGCACAAATAGGGCACAAGTGGAATATAATAAGTAGTTATCATTGTTCGTTCGAGACTTGCCATTGTTCACGGTTACGCTTTCCAAGTCCGCCTCTCTGTTCTACGTGATTTTCCCTCTTCATTTCCTGACCTTTTCGACAAATTATGAGAAAATCACAAAAACATTTTCCGCCATTTTTGGCCATTTATGCAACGAATGGAGGAGACTGCGACCACTACACAACATTTTTTTTTCCCGAAAAATATGGGAACAAAATTTGATTTATAGTAACACTATGAAGTAATTTAAATTTTCTAGTGCAGTTTTTCTCGGCTTAAACCACCAATTTTTCAACGAAAAATTTCGACTTTCAAGTTTTAGCTTCACTTCCGGTCAAAACACATTTATTTTTCCCTTACTAAGGGCAATTCTCTTACACGTAATGTCAGCGATAACGTCATATTTGTATATAGTGTTATTAATCTAGTCTTATACAATTAATAATATAATTTATTTAAACTGTTGAAATGTTTTTTGTGTCGTTATTTACATTATACTTGTGTTGGTGTCATAGACAACAATGGAAGTCAAGTGTAGGGTTACAGTCAGCAAGAATTTTATACATCAGGCAATGATGTTAACCCGCAAGCTGCACAGATAGGCCCCCCTACGCTGCAACTGTGCCGTTTGACACACTCTCGTGAAACTCATTATTTTAGTTCTAGACATCCATATGTTTCTTATTTATTATGGGTATGCATGCTAGTGGCCATATAAAGTATTCAGTATAATTTACTGCCAATAATGTCGTTTTAGGTCAGATACATTTCAGCAGGGTAAGTATTTGTCCAGTTTTTTCCCCAATTTTCGGATTTTTCGTCACTTCCGGTCAAAATGTGGGGTCGAAGTTATCCTAAAATGTGAGCAAGAAATTCGGTCTAGAAGTACCGCTCGATGTTTTCCTAAGTATTAAATTGTAAAAAACTGAATTAACTTCCGGTCTACACTTCCGGTCTGAAAGTACGTTTAAAACCGGGGGGGGGGCGTTTATGCGTGTCCTGGATAGCAAATTCGGCGTAGCACCACTCTAACAACAGTTATGGTCCGATTAACGAAAATCTTTGCCGATCGGTACAGATTTCAGCTTGCGGGTTAAATACGCTGGTATTTGAAAAATACAATTATTTCTTAATTCTTCACTGAAGTAACTATTCATATAATGATCAGACATTGAAATCAGAATGAAATCACGTATTTCAGGGGTAATTAGATAATTGAAATATATGTTTCTTTTAAAGTATAAATCCCAAGTCCGATTTTAAACCAAGATTTCACATTTTCTGGTTTTAGTCCTATAATTAAAGCTATTTTGGTAGGTATATATCAATTTTTATTATTGACGATCGTTTTTGGACCGGAAGTAAACCAGAAAATGACGGAAGTTGATCGGAAGTGAGTCCAAATCTGTTACTGATTAACATGACTTTCTCCGGTACTTTCAATACGGAAAATATAATTCCAACAACTCTCCACTCTTATTCACTTTAAAACTATTAGGGTGAAGAGAAAGAATTCTGAAGTCCATAAATTAGCACGGAACTATTTGTATAACGGCTATTTGTGTCACCGTGCAGTCACTCTGTCATAAATATAAGTGCATTTGGAATTCAAATATATTAACATTATTTAATCCAATCAAAATGCTCGAATATTTAGAAGTATTACTTTGCCGAATCGTCTTTTTGATTCCATGGGTTTTCCATCATGAGTTGGGAGTTAGATCCCACGCGTTAACCATTGTTTTGATATATAGACAAAATTATTCGTAAAATAACAATTAATAAACACAATATTTAATTATATCAATACAGTATGCCATGTAATTGTTTTATAATGTACATGGGGCAAGGATACGAATATATATAGGAACAAATGACCCGAAAATGAATCCAATCGTTAAAAAATTGAGTTTGTCAAAAACTGTTAAAATATTCGCAGTTAATGTTAAAGTTTACAAAGCGTTTTCGGTTATTTTTACAAAGTAGTTAAATCTGTAACCAAAATAGCCCTTTTTTGATTCGATACGTATTTTTGCTGATGTGATATTTGTGCGCAGTCTCGTACATCTGTCACTTGCTTTGTTTGACTTGGCTGCTTCCTGTTTTAGTGAGGTGGATTATGACTACGGTTATGGCTCATAAGTTATCATTGGAATCTAAAATAATGCCATTTCTAGTGAGTCCTTAGTTACCCGGGATACCTAACAACTAGCTGGAAACCTAGCATATACCGTGTAAATACCAGTGAGAGTCAAAATAGATGATCGCCAATATGAGCCATGAATCGAGAGCTAAAATAGATGACCACCAATGTGAGCCCTGAATCGAAAGCCAAAATATATGACGACCAATGTAAGCCATGAAACCAAAGTAAAAAATCGAATATTTTGACACTTTCGAAATTTTCGAAATTTTTGACACTTTCGAAATTTTCGAAATTTTTGGCTCTGGATTCATGGCTCGGACTGGTGGTCATCTATTTTTCTCCTCGATTCATAGCTTACCATGGTGGTCATCTATTTGGGCATCAATTCATGACTCACATTGGTGGTCAACTATTTTAGTTCTCGATTCATAGCTTAAGTGGGTGGTCATCTATCTTGGCTCTCGATTAATAGCTGACACTACTGGTCATCGATTTTGGATCTCGATTCATGGCTCACATTAGTGATAATCTATTTTGGCTTTCAATTCATGCTCATATTGGTGGTCATCTATTTTAGCTTTTAATTGAATATTCATACCTTAAAACGAACAATAACAATAGTGAAATAAAAATACGCTATGTACTTAAATTACTGTTGCAGCCAACTATTTTAATGTGGCCAGATGGTTTAATGACCAGTTGACCCGCATTTTATAGACCTTTTAGTAGGGTTGCTCAGACCTTTTAGTAGGGTTGCTCACCCGGACTTGAGACATTTTTGTGTCCCGCGTAATATTTCGCGTTGGGTAAATTTGTCCCGCATTTTGACCAAGCAAATTTCAATTTAAATTGGGTCAATAAGTCGGCAGCTCTGGTATCCCTATAACACGTGGGTGGTGAATAATGCTTTTTATCTGTACATTTTATCTGTCATTTAATCCGAAAAGGTTCATTAATACTAACTTAGAATGAACTAAACTTAAACCAATTTGACAAAATCATAGAGATGTATTAGTTATAATGGTTCGAATCCATCGTAAAAAATACGTAATTATTAATGCAAGTTCTTTTTACGCAGATATCAAACCCTATCCTTTCGTAATTGGTGTGAAATAATGCTTTTATAGGGTTTTAGAAGGACGGTTTTAGGTGCATTTTTAGTACCTTCTGACAAAAGGAGTAAAATGCAATCATGTGGAAAAAATAATGTTGAACTTGAAAACTGGAGAACTTATGTAGGTTTACTTTTCGCCTTATTTTGCCAATAATACAAGTTCAACCCTACGTCCGCATTCCAGAACACCCACAAGGAAACCGAATCTGTTCGCATTTAAGAATCTGAGGAAAATAAGGTTTTACAAGTCTTTTTTAATTGCCAATATTAATTATTCAAATTCCATTTGCCAAATGAGGAAGTCTGGTTATTTCTATGAAATATGCATAAGTGAATAGAGTCCAAAATCGCTGCCACACTATAAGGAATAATTCGAATTATTTATAATATCCGGCTATAAAACTCAATTTTGCGTCTAAAATGGTTGTAAAAGGCGACAATGAGACTAAACAAATAATTATTATTTCCTAGTTTCGCGTCACATAAAACATATAACCTAACCAAAAACCTAACCACAAATCTATTTAGGAAGTTGACCTAAATATGGAAACCCGTCGGCCATTCACCGGCGGTTCATTTAATCCGTTAATTTGTTTTAAACTGCATAAATTGATTTTATCCGAGACCTATAAGGGGAGAGAGAAGTAAACGCAAATATACTCAACTGGTACTCAAATTGTTGGTTGAGCATATTTACCCTTACTTTTGTCTCTCCCTGTCCGTCTCAGAGTTAACCCATGCTTGCCTCCAGCCGGGGCTCGAGTCGAGTAACTTTATTCTAAACTGCTTTCGGCTACATCTGACTCACCTTTAAACCAATAGTATAACCGGAAGTAAGTTGATATTTTCAAGTGAAGATATTCATTTCCGGTTTACATTGAAGTAAATCCATCATTACTGTATTAACATACCGTAGTGTCGTTAAAATTGGCAGTCGTATATTTTTTTCTCTAACCTTCTATGCGGTAAATCTATTAATATTTTTTAATCAAGGGTTTATGATTAGAAAGCTAAACGTTCACCTTTCTAATTGTAAACATTTGATTAACAATCATTCGTGGATTTTCCGGTGATACGGCTCGAGAAAAAAATATATGACTGCCAATATTAACGAGAGTGCGCTTATGATAAGTTCTTGTTGACATTTTAAAGTTGCGTAATAGACCTTTAATATACATTATAAGGTATGCCATTTTTACCATTCCGCTTTAGTTATCTAATTTTGAATTATCCGGTTACGGACCCGTAATAGGTTATTTTTAATGGGATTGGTCTTTGTTCAGGCAACAGAGCACATATATCTAGATTTACATAGTCTATTATTTAAGATTATTTTTTAGACCGAAAGTGTCACCGGAAGTGCTGAGCACCCACTATTTTTACCCGGTTGACCAGAGTTCGATCCCTGGGGTGGGCACAGGTTTTTCGGGAGTTTATCATTACATCCGTATCAAGATCGATGTTATTTTCGTATTTGATTGGAACAGGCGATACTTATTAATAGTCTGAAAATATATGATTCAAATTTGCTGACTTATAGTGTAATACATATCCTTTGATTGATATTGCCCGTACAAAGTAATTGTTCTTCTAATCCTGTTCAAATACGGATATAATTTATTATGGGTAGATTTTCAGGCGCCTGCTTACATTACGAGTAACATAGGGATGGCTAAAGTGAACTACCTTTAACAATGTTACCGTGTGTAATTGATAAACTCCTGAAAAATCTGTTCCCACAGTGAGGCTCGAACTCGCGCTCGAACTCGCACTCGAACTCGCGCTCGAACTCGCGCGCTAAGCGAACACGCTAGCTCAGACAGGCTTTGAATGAACGTTTAGCTTTCTAATGGTGAACCTTTGATTAAAAAATATTCATGGATTTCCGGCAGACGGCTCGATAAAAATATATACAATACGGTAGTATTTAATCGAATTATAAGCAATTAAATTCAAATTTAAATGAGGCACACTGGTGGGAAAAGGTCACATCTATTTATAATTATTAATAAGCCACAAAATCTATGGTTAAAATTGGCTGCCTATTAATGTAAGGGCATATCGACAAAATAAGGTCAACAAATTAATTGTTCTTTTAGTCCTGTTCATACGAGAACTTACTTTATTATGGATAGATCTCCTGCCGGCTGTTTACATTATGAGCAAGGCAGGAGGAATTGTAGAAGAAGACCGGTGTGTGAATTTTGCGATCACCTTACCTTGTTCATAATGCGTACATTATACTTTTTTTTAATATTGCATGATAAAAATTAGCACGTTGTGGTTTTCTATTTTGAAAACACCTCCATTCGCTATAGTACAGTAGCGTCCAAACGAATCCTTGTCTTTAACGTTAGATGCATGCAAGAAAACGAACTGCTACGAATCTTAAATAATATAATAGTCAAATAATTGTATTTTGCTTTCTTCTACCTCTAGACTGTTAAACACAATTTTCACCATTAGAAAGCTAACTGCAATATCAGAATGGATTGAAGTGAAGGATTACACTATAATATATTAATATATATTTGGCCGGCCCTGCTCTAATATTTCGCGTGGGCCATCAACAATCAAGTACCCTCGCTCATTTTTGGTTGTTTGCTTCGAGCCACTATTACATGCCATTATAATCGTGCGATCAAGTCTTTTATCTGGCCATCATTTATTACGCACCTAAAATATTGGTGCTGTGAGTTGGAATCGAACCACCGCCTTCTGATATCTAGTAAGGCGTATTAACGAACTTAGCTACCAAGTTCTACTTGATAAAATACATCCATTTAATTTAGGGACATTATACATTTCCATTTCGGTGATTTTCACTTTTTTAGCCCACGTGGTTATATATTTACCACAATGTCAACTACGCTTAAAACCTAACCAGCGGAGACGGATAGGGAATATAGGATTTGTATATAACAAAGGGGTTGACATTGTAGTCATCTTAGGTGGACAATCTGGCAACAAAAATTTGCAACATTTTTTTTGTCTTCGGTCAAGTCCGGAACAGTCAAACTTGAAAGATGACTTATACAATGTGGTTTTGAAGCTCCCAAAAATGTTGGATGTAAATTACTATGATAACATTTTACGTGACTTTAATCTGGCTGGGAAATATTTTCCCCTCTTCTGGATGGTGACGACATAACTACACTTAACTCGACAGGGAAGAGTGTCATTTTTATATTACGGAAACTGAATGCCGAAAGCACAATGTGACTATCGAATATGAATTTTAAAGACCGGAAATATAGAGCTCACAATATAGTTGGCTAACAATCAAGCTGCTTGCTTGAATATTACGGCAACTTGTATTTTCAGCAGCTTGTTGTCATTTTATCTATTTTCAGTCCGACTTGCGGTCTAAAAATTGTCGCAAAATGATCTAATTGAGAACTCGAACTCAGCTATATTTGCATGATCTATCAAATTTCTGTCATCAGTACTATTACGTCTGATCCATATTAAAGATCATACATACGCATTTAAAGGCGGTGGTACTCTTATTCTTAAAATTAACAACGATGGGACAACTAATAACTAGAGACTGGAATCAGATTCCAATCAGATTGGAATCAGACACAATTCTCCTGATGTAATTCGTAAACGGATTATCCAAGTTTCCGAGAGAACACGTGTCATTACCAGGCTTAATTTTCCTTTGTCGGATAAAAATGGCTAGTCAAGTTTTTGACTGTAGTTTTCGGATATTATTTATTAGTTTCACTTCTGGTTGTAAAGTTACCCCGATATATCCCAAATACAATTATATGCCGAAATACTAGTAAACGTTTTCATACGTATGGCAGCTATTTGAAATAGTTGGCTCGCCATGTGACTCACAGCTCCAAAAAATCAATTTCCTGTTGTTGATTAGCCCTCACGGTGGTCCTGCTCCGTTTCGAGTAAATCACAGGAGCTAAGTTTAAAACAAAAGCTAACATTAGGTGAAACTGGGTAAACATTTAATGATTCTAGACATAAGTAAGTAATACAAATAGTAAAATATTTAATAGATGAGAAAATTTGTAGAAGTAAAATACGTATACCATTATTTTAAATGTGCGAATGAGTGGCGGTCTATAACGCTAATGGAATATAGTCGGTATATTGCATGTAGAGTGGTATAGTTTAGGGTCCTAGGTTTGCATTGTCTGGCAATAAATAAATCTGTGTTACACCTTTTGTTCGAACTAAGTGCGAAGATATATTTATTAGTAGTCACGTTGACAACTTGCAGTTAGCTATGTACATTAAAAACGTTTTAGTGTGTTGGGAAATAGAAATATTCTAAAGGAATCAACGAAACAGCCTATAGGCGTTAATAATAAGTCGAAATTAACCTAGGAATCCGATCCCTACATATAAGGCTACAATTACCGCGGGCATCAAGATCCTCTTCGAAACTTCTTGGTAGAAATTTGGTTCTTCACGGGCCGAGAAATCAGGCATAGCCGCGCAATAATAAATGCTGAAGATAAATGAAGACGGACTCTTGAGGCCCGATAAGATTGGTTATCGTGTAAACTGAATAATACCAGTATCGTACATAAGATCTGCTTATTTTATGAATTCCTTCCCGATCTTCCCTAAACGACTAATATATTACAGAAGTAGTCAACACACAGCTACAAAAGAGCTTCCTGTAGAGTGATCTGCGTAAAGATCAACAAGACAGAATAATTGGAAAATATGAATACCGTACATACAATCAGAGAGCTATGTTCGCTAGATAAAGATACGTCAGACTCATCGAAAGTAGTTAACGTTGACCATGAAACCTTTTATGAAATCATAGAACACCCTGAAAGGTCATCTACATAGCAGATAATGCATGCAGTTACGTATGCTACTGTCTTAAACCCCAGAGAAGATGAGTGTAGCAAAAAGTGTCAAATTTCCTTTGGCTTGATATCATTGCCGAAAGACGGCACAAATGCATCGCCAGCCCGTGATTTGTAGGAAAATGTGTTTTAGGCTGATAGATGGTCCGTTCTCGTCTAGGTTTCTTTCGCCAATAGGCCTACTTTCCGCTCTAATTTACATAAAATCCAGCCTATTGCAGAACTTCTGCACTCTATGGCTATATTAGCGGATGTTCACGACGTACATTGATGGTAAATTGGTGGCTTCAGCGATCGGTATATGCACCGAATCTGGGCTTCGGAATGAGAGCCGAAGCAGGTAGTTTCACTATTCAGGGATATCTAGAATTTACTCAGGCATGTTAGCACTCAGTTAGGCTAGTAAACTCTTATGAATTCAATCATAGAACGTTAGGCGTTTATCATAAATAGGTATGGTTGAATATATATATAATATCTATTTTGTGCGGACTCTTCAAATAGCTACGTCAACGATGATATATGACGTAAAATTCAGAAACGATTATCTGGTAGTCAGTTATGTCGAAACAATGTCATCGTAGGTTGGCATATTATTGTTGAGGAACCATTCTTGTCCCCAACATTTCGGAACGAAAAATGGGCTAAAGATGTTTGCTAAAAACTTTCGGTGCAACTTACAGTCTTAAACTGCGTAGAAAAACGGAAATTTGTTTAGGTGGGTGATCCTGGGGGCAAATTAGGCGTAGCACGGCCCAACCGAAATTATGGCCCGATTAATGGCAACAAGTATGTAATGCACAGATTGCAGCGTGCGGGTTAACATTACTTTTCCTACATAATAAAGTCAATAGCACAATGTTGACGTAGTTAAAACATTAAAAAATTAAGATTCCTGAATAATATTTGTTAATTTGACAGAATTAATTCTCTCATATTTATTTCCACTTGATTCCATGTACGGTTGTCCATCTTTTTTATCCGAATATTGTACGAATGGCCGATACTAAAAGTAATCCTCCTTACCGATAATGAGCCCATAAGCTCGCTTCATCGCTATTTTTAATTGTATGGCGGGATACACTTTTGATCTTGATCGATCCGTTCTGATTCCGAGCCAAAAAAATATTTAATCCTACATGTTGCTCGTTATTGTCGATCCATGGGAAAAGTATTCTGTTAACAAGACAAAGGGGGCGGTATTTATGATGAGACTGAATCCATAATAATTCAGAATCATTTCACCTGGTCAAGTGAGCTTGAACTAACAAGGGCTAGTAAAGATTATCTTCGATGAGAAACTGATTTCCTTTGTTCGCTACAACAACATTTAAACGCAAAATGATAGTTCATGCTAAACACACAATTAGTTTCTAATTCTGTATTTTCTATGTGTGCATTAACCATTGAGTCACTCAGTTATTCACGTTACTTCGAGATTTCGTAATAGTTAATCCAAGTTAATGTTATTTACGGATATCTGAAAATGTACCATTTCGTGTGAAAATTTTGCAATATTTTTGAGAATATTCAAAACAATTACGCGGAACCGGGCCTGCCTGAACCTCTAATTCTAGTTATTAGGAGAATTTTAACAGTCACATCGCAATCTGCCACACACGTGGCTTTTAGGCATACAAATGCTATTTGCAAGCACTAGACCGTATGCTGGGCCCGATTCACCCCTAACCGTGGGTTAACTTTTTTCGGAGCATCTTCTGGTCAGTTTCGATTTCCGGATATGTCAACCGGAAATGCTCAAAAATGTACTAAGTTGAAAAAAAATGTGGTTCTAAAATACGTTCTGGAGCATCCTAGTGCCGGGTCTAAACCGAAAGTTGATGAAGAATCATGTTTTAATCACTCATATCCAGAGTGCTCAGTGCAATTTCACACTTAGGGAAAACTAGTTACCATTCAGGTTTGATAACACGTAAGTCTGTTACAATTTACAATCTAGAACGCTTACCGACTTTGGGAGTCGAGTAAATAATCGATGGGACTTTAACCCTCTTGGAAAAAACTGGTGGGATGCGATTTTTCGACCACCAAAATGGCTACAGGTTTTGATACTTAATCCCATGGAGTTAGAATTTAAAATCAGTAACAGAAAATGCATCTTTGATTCCAGCCCAACATTCTTTATTTTCGGAATTTCTCTTGTCTTCATATTCGAATTTGACTGAATTTGATTTTGTCCGTTATGAATAAATTCGAAATTATAGAACGTCCAATCACCGCTGCTTTCAAAAACGAATTTGCCAATAAGCGTAAAGTTTGAATAATACAACTTGAAAATAGTGGAAAAATCCCAAAATATTGAAACGGACCTAGAAGTAAGATGCACGAGAAACACAAAACCACATCAACACAAATTAACATTATAATTCCTATGACCACGGAATAAAAGTGCAAATACGTCCGTAGTTGACCTCCACTTTATTTGACTTCAAAATATTTATTTATATTGTGAAGGCCTTGGATATATTATATGGTAAACTTTACTGCCTCCCTGCAACCAGGTTTACAGCTGCCGTTGTTGCATTGTCTGACAAATAGATTGGAGGTAAAAACTACCGTAAAAGAGCGCAGTGATTTTTTGTACATTGTCCTGCTTCAGTATTCGCGTAAATTACGATCATTTATCACTATTTGCACAAGCTAGATAAATTAACCAACCGCTTATCGCAGTTAAAATCGGGAGCAATACAATTTACTTCACCGGGTGATAATGTCAAAATCTAAACGGGCAGCGGTTGATAGTGGTCGTTTTGGACAGATATCGTTTTACCTGTGGCTTTTTCTTGTCAAAGGGTCTAGGCACGTCATCAACTGAAATTTGGAATTTTATTTTGAATTGGGCCCATATTCGGTATATACTTGACGGGCGTATTAGTGTGGCTCGTGAAAAAGTGGCATTAACTCAGTGGCAGACAAAGGGAAAGAGAAGTGAGTATATATATTCAGTCAATACACCCATTTTATCGCAATAGTAGAATAAAGTCAAATCAATTCAAAAAGGTTTTTCGCACGAATCCACATCGGCTAGACTGATCCTAATACAAAAACTGGACTAAGGTACGAGAATTTCCACTACGAATACAATAATATCGGTCTTGTACAAGATTGTATCATAATTATATTGCTATTTCGATATAATATTTGAATAAATATATAAAATATTTTTATTGGCTGAGTATATTTGCACTTACTGCCTTTGTCCTTGATGTTTTTTTTATATTTCCGGTTACAATATATAGTTGTCTGTTAAGTGTAATGCTGCGAAATCTAAGCCTCACTTTTGAAATGTGTTTTTTAAAATTCATCGATAAAAGCAGTATGTTAAAAGTATGCATTCTTTCACTACAAAGGGCAAAAGTCAAGGTCACGAAGTCACAAATAGTTCCCTGTGGTACACGTGTATTTAGCTTATTTGATTCGAATTTGACACAAAAATTATTTAAGTAACGTTTAAAAGAAGTACATAGCTTTATTGGGTATATCCACTACACAATTACAACATTGTGACGACAAATTGGCAACAGAAGTACCATAGGGAGCTATTTATGTGTACTAGTTTTATACTATGGTGTCCAAAATGGATGGACACTATAGTATACAAATAGTTGGGCAATCCTTACACCCATAGTGGACTCGCTACTATCTGATTTCTTCAAATTTTTTCATTTTCTGAGTTGATATGCTTCCTTACACCCTTAAATGTTTAATGTTTCGACTATTCGGAATACCCCTAATCGGGGTTTCCTTTCGTTTCTTCATTTTAAATAAAAAAAACCGAAGAATATTTTTCAAATATTTTTGGTTTTTTAGCAGTTTTACATTTACAAGAATCCCAGGTAAAGTATACTTTTTGCAGTCATATTGCACGCAAATTTTTATACTTTTTACTATTTACAATATTTTCAAAATTTACAAGAATCGTTAAAATCCGGCTTTGCATTCCCACGTCCGCTTCGGCATCAATAGCGTGTCTCTTTTGTGACAAAGGAGGTCGCGCTGGGGATTTGAATTGTTCCTCCTCGAATTCGCGCCGGATGTGTATCCTTTTATGGTTGATATCCACTTTATCTTCCTGTTGCCGTTTTTGCTAGCTTTTTCGGTGGGAAAAGTATTACTCTGCGCATGGTCCCCCTTAGGCTCCCCCTCTTTCTATTTTTTTATTTGGCTCCTCTGAATTCTTTGAGGGTTACATTTTTTGTGTGCAGGGTTATTAGAGCGCGGTCGTCAATTACCTCCGTTTCGATTTTGGTGTCTCCCATCTCTGAATACGGAGTTAACGGGCGACTGGTACTTACAGAAATATACAGAGAATTTACATCTTTTTCTATATCTAATATTTTTTCCTTTCGTTTTTCCGACTTTCCACTCGTTTTCTATATTCCGCGACTGTCGTTTCCGCTGATGTCTGGCGTACTCGTAATTTATGCCGTCCTTTTTCAATTTGTCGTTTCTAATTTTTCGTCGTACTTTCGCTGTCCTGTGCTTCTCCATTCCGGATTTCTTAATGAACTAAATTTAGCCTTTTGACTCATTTTGGACACTCCTCCTTCCGATACTTCCCGCATTTCTTCTACTCCAACTCCTGCCCTCTACTAACGTTATTTTTGATAAGGAGATAAAATGATCCCCGTTGTTCTTGTTTGTAGAGAGCCTTTGCCAGGTTCAAATCATTTATTCTGTGCTCATGTTCTATCTTTGGTTGCACAAAAGTTTCTCTCTCTCTCTCTCTGTTTCCTATAGTAATATATTCCTATATATATTCCGATAGTAATATCAGTTTTCCATCCACAATACGGGGTTATGCTATTTTTGTTGGTGATAAAGACCGTTTGTTGTTCCAAATTATCGCCTTCAAAACATAAGTCCATCCTAGTACATCAAGTACCGTTACCGGGTAATTGGTGTGCGTTGATATTTTGATTTCCGTTTTTTCAACTTTGTTAGATTTTCCCCGCTTACTAAGATTCGCGGGAGTATCATTACTTCACTGCCACTATCTATCAACATGGTGCAGTGTTTTCCGGTTAACCGTATTTTTACGAACGTTTTTCCAATGCCGCGCATACTACCTGAAAAAGCACACCATTTATTTTTTTCAATATCGTATTTATATTTCTAAATCAATGTGTTTTTACATATATAAGCTTGTTCTATCGGTTTCCGTCACTCTCAGTTGGTCTCTAGTTCCCTGTCTGTTCGTATTGTATGTTATTTGGATGGCATTACAGTTTCTAAGCTGTCCTGCTAGTTCCTTCATCTCGTCCCACATGGTATTCATATCCTCTCCGATCCGTTTGTTGATGGATTTTTGCTCCCTTCACTCTTCCGTATTTTCTCTTTACCTATTTACCGATTCCGTGAATGTTGTTTGCATTTTCAGTAGCTTGTCCAAGGCCGCTTACCGTCACGTTTTGTCCGTTGTCTTTCTCACTTAGCACGTTCGTTGCTCAGTCTCTCGTTCGGTGGGTCTCCAGCTCAGTTCTGGCTCTCTTTGTCGTGTGCCCCCTTTTCCTATAGCGTTGACCAGTTCCTTATCATTCGGGACCTTGGTCAATGCTTCTAGATTCTTTGTGGCCGTATGGACTTCACTCGTAGGTATCAACTTCCTGGCCAGTCTAAAATGTTCTGGGCTCTTGGCGTCCCTCCATCTTTTCCGTAGCATACGGATCCTTTCCTCTGCATTGTCCGTCGTTTTGTCCACGATTTTGTAAGTCGTTTCAGCAATTTCGTAAAACTTTTGTTACACCTAAAGTTGCTTACGTGTTCTTAAATTTGTTCTTACCCCGATTTCTTGCTGCATCCTGCTTCACAAAGGCCCATAATGTTTTTTCCATCTCGCAGATTGCAACCCTGCAGTTAAACTGCTGTGTACGAAGTGTTCATTTAGGTACGTTAGCCAAATTTAGGTATGTTAGCCCCTTACCTTCGATGCTACATTTTATATTTTCTTCCGCAATTGCTTTTACCATCTTGTCGACTGATGTTTCATCTGGGAAGCATATTTGTCTTATCTAGTCAGAACTTTAATTTACTGGTAAAACTCGTAAGTGGTTATTGTAACCTCACCCGCCATTTCTCCTTCATCTTCCGCTCCTACTTCCGGGGCTAACTTACTCGATTCTTTAATGGACTTCCTATTAACGCTAATTATGGTGCTTTTATACCGTCTTTCTTTACAATCAAGCTGCGTGGTCCGTTGAAGTAAGCCAGCGTGCTGTTAAGGTAAGCCAGCGTGCCGATCAGGTAAGCCAGCTTGGAGTTACAGTAGCTTTTAGCCATTACTAGTGAATTTTGATCATTTTATGTGAAAATTAAGCAATTTTCTCAACTTTCTTAACACGGACGGATAATTAATATATAGAACAATTAGGCAATCTAAAACACTAATCTTCTCATATAATTCATCAACGAATAAATCATGTTTGTGAGAAAACACGTGTCCCTAACAAGCCTATTTTTGTGTAGGCTAAATTATTACCCGCCGGATAAGTCGACCAAGTTTTCGTCAGAAAATTCCAATTTTCAATTTTTAGGTTCACTTTCGATCACATTTTCTTACAAACATACTATTGATAAAACATTCAAAATCAATTTATTAACATAATTGTGTATAATTATATGTAGTTTCATGGCTTTTTCAACTTCATGGGATGGCCATATTTTGGGAAACGTTATATCAGTTGTCTTATTTATAATGTTTTTCGTAATTTATGAAAAGTTGTATGAAACGATGTAAGGAACGATAGCTCTTATATAGTGCATATTATAGCGCCTATTGATTGTAGCACTCATAAGAATTAGTCCGTCTAGCGAGACCTAAATTTCCAGCTCCACACAAATTGTCATTTTTAAGGACACTACCGAAGTTGTCGTTCATTATTTAACCCTCAGGGTCATATTGGCCTGACCAAATTTTCCGATGATTGTTTACCTTTTCCTTAGGCATGAATAAAATCGGTGTTATTAAGAATATACATCTGTCAGTCGGCATTTATCGGAGATGCCGAACACCATAATATCGCTTTCAGCATAGAGATAAAGTGAATGGAAAATCTGGAAATGCGGACATTATTACCGAGAAATTAACGAATTTTTAACCCTGGTATCATGTTATTGGCATTTTGGACTTTCTTGCTTATCTATGACCAGTTTTGTTTGTTTGATACGTTCACTAGATTATCTCATTATAAGGGTATTAGCCAAATTTAAGCAAGAAAAGGGGTTTTAGGTAATGTAAGCTCAGGTACGTAATTAGTTGTATACAGCACATGAGTGCCGTACAAATAACTAATTACGAAACTCCATTTTACTAGTTTTCTACACAAGCAAAAATATGGTGTGATTCGAAACTACTGACACACGTCTATGATAAGCAGCCCCCACCCCTTGAAGAAGCAAGTGATCGGTTAACTGGAACTTAGCTAGTACACATATATCCAGAGGTGTCCTGCCCCCCCCCACCCCTAAAAGAGGCAGACTACACGTATATCTGACTTAGCTAGTC
>SCLF01333444.1:0-117046 GCA_004367975.1 Mesochordaeus erythrocephalus
TTCTGCATTTAAACAACCAAATTCATCAAAGACTGTTGCTCCCAATTTACAAAAACGAAAACCACCGCCACCTTGCCAATCTAGACTCTTTGAAATTCCACCTTGCTCGCCATCCACTACTTTTTGTATGCGTGGTTGGCAATGCGTTTTAGCGTGTTCACCAATTTCCACACCAATAAACCGTCGGTTCATTTTATGTGCCACAGCAGCTGTTGTCCCTGAGCCTAAGAATGAATCTAAAACAATATCTCCATCATTTGTAGCTATATGTATGATTCTTTGTAAAAGCTTTTCTGGTTTAGGAGTACCAAAAGGGGTTGTTGATAATAGCTTTTGTTCAGTCATTGCAAGTTGTGTATGACCTACACCTTCATATAACCATACACTCCTAGGAACCACAGGCTTGGCATCTGTAAGAAAGTTTTTCATTCTTGGACTTTTGGAAGAGCCATCCTTGCCCCAATATAACAAGTCATCTTCTAGTAATTTTTTGGCTCTTTCCTCACTTGCTCTCCAAGTAAGTCCTTCGGGAGGAAATATTTCTTCCCCTGTATTAGGGTTAATTATTGAGTAAAAAAGATTGGGGCGTTCAAATTTTGTTTTATTACCAGTAAATGTAACAGAATTCCAAGCACCTCTACTGTCCTTATCAGGATTCGTATAATTTTTATTATGTTTTTCTGTCCGTTCTAAACGATTAATAATAAAACTTGATTTTGATTTTGCATAAACAATAATGTGATCGTGATCATTACTAAACCAAGTTGCATCATTAGCAGGTGAGACTTTTCGATTCCAAGTGATGGACTGAACAAAGTTTTTTCTCCCAAAGATCTCATCCAGAATTATTTTTGCATAGTGAGCCTCATTATCATCGAGATTAACCCAGATACTTCCATCTTCAGATAACAGCTCTCTCAGCAATTCAAGGCGAGGATAAATCAAAGATAACCACTGACTATGTTCTAAATTATCATCATAGTGTTCAAAGGCACTTTTTGTATTGTATGGAGGATCTATATAAATGCACTTAATTTTACCTGCATAAAATGGAATCAAGGCTTTTAGTGCTTCAAGGTTATCGCCTTGAATCAATAAGTTCTCATTACCAGCATCGCCATAAGAAAGTTCAGGTATTTCCTCTAACATTTAACCAATTAAGTATAGGCATTGTATTATTAAATTAGTCCTGTAATGCTTGTTGCCAAATTGGGCGCTGTTGCCAATCTTCTGGAAAGCCCATCCGTTTAACATCAATATTATACTTATCTATTAATGCATTAAGAGATTTAGCCCAATGGCTGTTGGCACAAATGATGGTCATAATGTGTTGAATTAAGACCAGCGTATTGTAGATTTTATGCTCTGCTTGGTGTTCTTCATCAACATATCTATTTTCACGAACTCCAGCAGGCTTACCGCGAGGTAACGGCATTTTCTTACTTAAATGTCTGTTCCATAGTCGGCTATGATGAGCACACACATTTCTGACATAGGACAGATGCTCCATAAAACCTGCAAGAAATTGCTCATCAAGTTGGTATGTTGCCGCTATTTCTCGTCTTACTTTGAAAGCACATAGATTACTGTAAAAGCGTGAAAGCAAACCTAATGACATTACTTCACAACTCACCCAAACAGGCGGCACATCTTCTTCATAAGTTTCAAGAAAATGTGTTATGACTTGATCATCACTACGATCTACATGCGCTTTAAGAACGGCAAGATTATCTTGTGACCATTTTTCTTTTTTTATCATTCCCTTCGAATTAATCAGATGTCCGTGTGAACCAAAATTCAAAGATATATGGTATGCCCACTGAGATCTAAATGAGATCTCAATACGCTCGATAGCATCTAGAACGTGAAGACGTAGTTCACGATCAAATAGATAATGATCTAAGATCTGTTCAAAACAAGTCTTTTCAGAAAATTGATGAGGGTTTCGACTCACTTAGAATGGTATCCAGTAAGCTTCTAAGCGATAATAATTAAGATGCTTCAAGTAGTGTAGCGCACGCGCTCTATCATCAACAATAAGACCACGCCCAATCCATAAATCTAACTGTTCATCAAGGCTTTTAGCGGCTTTATCAAATTTCATTTTAAACCGACTTCCTTTATTTCTTATGGCCTAAAACAAAAGAACCCGCCAGTTTGAGGGTAATCAAAAGATCATAGCCTTGGCAGGTTTTATTACCTGTCATTATAGACACTTTTTTTATTTTTCCCATCTATATTTAAAATAAGTGGAAATTATCCAGCCCTAATGCCCAAGTAAAACCACATTAAAATATAACACAAATACACGTACAGTTATTGACAGAACTCTAAATTAAAGTTTGGTCGAACATACTGTTTTAAATGCTCTGGGTACACGCTATAGCTCCATGTGTTTTGTCAGTTTTTCGTAAACTTCTATATTTAAAAAGTTTAACTAGATATTTTCAGTTCGGTTTATTAGGAATAATATCAGCGCCGCTGGCTAGTCCATCAAGATAATCAGCCCACGCTTGCATCATTTTTTTACGTTCTGGTAAATATTGAGCATAGTTGTATGCTGCTCTTACACCGTCCTTTTCACTATGGGCAAGCTGTCGTTCTATGGCATCTCTATTCCAGCCCTGTTCGTTCAATATGGTTGAGGCCATGCTTCTAAAACCATGAGTTGTCATTTCTTCCTTAGAATAGCCAAGACGTCTTAAGCTTGCGTTAACAGTATTATTACTCATCGGCCTTGTAACTGTTCGGTTACTAGGGAAAACATATTTTCCTCGACCTGTAAGAGGTTCAATTTCTCTTAAAATATTAATGGCTTGATTTGATAAAGGCACGATATGAATCACTCGCATTTTCATTTTTTCTGGCGGTATTCGCCACTCACTAGTATCAAAATCAACCTCTGACCATTCAGCTTGGCGTAATTCACCGGGACGAACAAAAAGTAACAGGGATAATTTCAACGCTATCGCAGTAATAATTGAGCCTGAATAACCCTTTATCGCCCGTATCATCTCACCTACTTTCTTAGGTTCAATAATCGAAGCATGATGTTTAATTCTGGTTGGCGGAAGTGCCCCTTTCAGATCAGCTGCCGGATCTCGTTCTGCTCGTCCTGTAGCTATCGCATATCTAAAAACCTGACCACAAATTTGATTAATACGGTGTGCCGTTTCTAATCCACCTCGACTTTCTACTCGCCTTAAAACAGTCAATAATTCTGGAGCAGTAATATCTTTGATATTTTTCTTACCTATCCACGGGAAAGCATCATTTTTTATACGAGTGAGCGTTCTATCTGCATGATCTTCTATCCAGTTTGCACTAAATTTCGTATGCCATTCACGTGCCACTGTTTCAAAACAATTTGCATCAGCTGCAATCTCTTTTTCAGCTTTTCGTATTTCAGCGGGGTCAATACCATTAGCAATCTGCTGCCTAAATGCCTCACGCCTGTTTCTAGCTTCTTTTAATGTAACATCAGGGTAGACACCTAGAGACAGTCGCTTTTCTTTGCTATCAAAGCGAGACTTTAAGCGCCATTAGGGGCAACTTCAAGATAAAGACCACGACTATCCCCTATTTTATATCTTTTGGTAGTCGTCTTACCTTGCGGTGTAATACCACCTTTTGCATTTTCACCTTAATATCCGTTAATGCCATCAGTGTACCCCATCAACTTTGCTGTGCACCCCAGAGTGTACCCCAAAATATGTATAGATGTTAATAGATTATGGTGGATATACTAGGACAGTAAAAACAAAAAAACCGCTATATAGCGAGGTTTAATGGTCTTTCTTGGTCTCTGAGAGACTATGTATTGAGACGGGGGCAATCGAACCGAAAGCCTAAGCTGCTAATCTTAAACGAATCATTTTGGTGCCCAGTTTCAGCGTGTTACTTCCAGTGTTACTAAAATCTAAAGTCACCGCATTTTCGATGATCTCCTGAACCAGATATTCTATACCTTCGAGCTTGTATGTCACCCCACACTATAACGCTTGACGTATAACTATAGACGTACTACTATTTCCATATGATTAAGACATTTTCGGATAAGCAAACCCAAAAATTATTTGAAGGTGAGAACCCACGCAAGTTCAGAGCCTTTCAGCGGCAGGCAGAGCGAAAGCTTCAATTGCTTGATATGGCGGTGACACTGGACTTCCTGCAAAGTCCTCCGGGTAACAGGCTTGAAGCACTTGCTGGTGATCGACAAGGCCAGCACAGCATACGGATAAACCAACAATGGCGTTTATGCTTCTGCTGGAATGAAGGTGATGCCTTTGACGTAGAAATTGCAGATTATCATTGAGGTAATACTAATGACTAAAAATAGAATGAGACCTATACACCCCGGTGAAATTTTACGGGAAGAATATTTGGAGCCAATGAAGTTGTCCGCGAATGCACTTGCTTTAGCATTGCGTGTACCCGCTACCCGCATTGGTGAAATACTTAAAGAGCGCCGAGGCGTTACGCCTGATACGGCTTTACGTCTGGCTAAATACTTCAAAACCGATCCGCAAAGTTGGATGAATTTACAAACTGACTATGACCTAAAAATGGCGGTTGAATTACACGGCAACGAAATTGACCGGGATGTACACCCCATGACTGCAACAGGCTAGTTTTAAATACGGTGAAATACCGTATTTAGATAACACCTATTATGAACTGCATTTAGATTCGATAAACTCGTGTACATTCATCCCCAGCATATCGCATACCGTTTGATCTTCAGCGCATAACGCTTTTTCCGGTTTAGGGTGGTCGCTGGGTTGTGCCGAATGATAACCTGCTTGCTGTCGCGTTCTACCCTGTGTATCTGTGGGTAAGCTGATTATTTCTCTATCTAATACGGCTACGCCGATATTTGGGTTAGTCATTTTGATGTTCTCCTCATTAGACAATTGCACCTTCTTGGTAATCACACATCAAAGCTCGAAGCTGTGTTTTTTGCTCGTGCTCTCGGTTGGAAATTTCACCACGAATTTTCTTTGATAATTTTTGTTCATCCATCCCGTTAGCATTGATGTTGATGTGATACTGAGGTGAACTGTTGACTACAGCCCCCTGACTCCTGCTAACTGTAAGCGGTTTGTAATCACTTTGGCTTCTCGGCTTTAGTGGTCTTTTTTCAGGGAAAGGAATGATTTTCCCTGTCTGTTCGACTTGTTGGGTTATTTTCTTAGTGGCCGTGACGCTTTTTTGCTCATCATCCCCGCCGAATAACCAATCACCCGTAATAAATCGACCTACTTTTTTCAGCGAGTCGAGAGGGTTGCCAATAGCTTCTATGGCACTATTGATGGTCGCTGGGAAGTCTGTAAATAGATCGATGATAAACTCAACGGTTTTGAGTGATGCTCTAGCGGGTGCGGTTACAACGCTGAATGCAGTTCCCAGTACTTGGCCGAATATTTCTCCTGCACTGGCAGCTTTACTCAAGCCCTCGGTGGTAGCATTAACTGGGCTGAATAACTCACCAAACCATCCAGCTATTGCGCCTACAGCACTACCGATAGCAGAAAATAAAGGCTGAAAAGGTTTAAGAGCATCCATGATCGGCGCGGCGGCAGACCTGAAACCGTCCACTACGCCACCAATGAATGCTTTAATATGATCCCAGTATTTGTAAATAGCAAACCCGGCAGCGGTTACCCCTGCGATTATCTACCCTACGGGGCCAGAAGCAGCAACTAAACCAGTTGATAAGGCACGAAGACCAACAAGCAACTTGCTAATGCCTCCCGTGGCGGCTCCTGTCATGGCTGCGCCAAGCCCTTTGATACTGAACTTACTGGCAACAATGGCCTTTGTTAATCGTTTATTCATTACTTCAGCTTTAGATAACCCGGGAACTTGGGAAAGTATTGCTAACCTTCCATGTGCTGACAACTGCTTGTTAAACAGCGTCATTGCTAGGCGGGTTTTGGTAATAGCTGATAGCGTGGAAAGCATCCCACCTTTAACAAAAGTCCACGCATAACCAAAGCCAATAGCCGCTACTTTGCCAGCTACCAGCACCGCCGTAATACCAATAATGGCTTTAGACAGTACTGGGAATTTCTCGGTAAAATCTGCTACGGCTCCCGTAATTCTGGTTATGGTGCTCATGAGTTTATTAAGTGCTGGCAGCATAATACGGCCTATGGATTCACCCATAACCGTTATATTGGAGCGCATTACTTTCATTTGATGTTTGGCTGTTTCAGCTTTCTTAGCATATTCAGCAGTAACGCTGCCCATATACTCCGTTCAGTTAGCCACTTTCGCCATAGCGTCATCATAGGCTTGTAGGTTAGTTACAAGGCCACCAGCGGCACCGATAGCCTCATCACCGACAATTACTTTCAACAAGGATAGCCGTTGTTCTTCTGGCGCATCACCAATAGCAGCAAATACGTCTCTGATTGTTCCGGCTGCGTCCTGTTGCATCATTTCAGCAACTCCTACAGCAGTAAATCCTAGTGACTCCAATGCTTCTTGAGCTGGTTTAGAGGCTCCCTCCCCAGAAGCTAAGGCTGTGAGTAGGTTTTTCATAGCTGTGCCTGCGTTTTCTGCATTAGGGGCAAAGCCTTCCAATACAGCGGCAAAGGCGGCGGTTTGTTCTTTTGATAACCCAGCTTGTAGACCGATAGCACCATAACGGGAAACGATCTGTGTAATATTTTTAGCGTTGGACGTAGTGTTATCGCCTAAATAGTTTATTGCGTCTCCAAGCTCTTTAATTTTGTCGATACTCAAGCCCATAGAGGCTTTAAACTTGGTGATGTATTGACCGGCTTCATCGGCACTTAGCTCGAATGCAACAGCCATCTTTTCAGAAATTTGGGCGAACTCTAACGCTTTATCACTGGCTAGACCGATCTTGCCAGCTTCAGACACAAGCCGACCAATACCAGCAGCGCCTAAAGGACTTTGCTTGGCAATGTCATTAATAGCGTTCCGCATGGTTTTAAAATCGGCATTGGCTACGTTCTTGGTAACGTCTGTCATTACATCTTCAAAATCAATGGCGGCTTTAATCGATAATGCAAGCGAGGCGGCTAACCCCGCAGCATCTAATAAACTACCGCGTAGATTAGCGCGTTTATTTAAATTTGCTTGTATTTTACCTTGAGTACCGCTGATTGATTCCTGCAGCTTCGATATTCTTCATAGTATCGGCTCTTCCCCTTTTAAGGCTCGGGTGGCAGCACTGGCTTGTGTTTTTAGTTTGCGTTGCTCTATATCAAGATTACTGGTATTCACCCCTGCCTTTTTTAAGGAAGCACTTAATTTGTGCAATCCTTGTGTTTGCTTTAGGTGCTCTTGTTTCAGCAAACCCGCTTGCGTTTCGCTTGTTCAAATTTCTTAGTTAATTCCTTAGTAGGAGTTTTAGCTTGATTAATTTCACGCGCTAATTTACCTACTTTTTGCGTGGCTTCAGTAAATGCTTTATGGGTGGCATTCGTTTTGTTCTTTAAGTCGCTAAACCCTCTAACTTGTCCCCCTTTACTATTTAAATCAGTTAACCTCTTTTGAGTTTTGGTAATACCGCTCGTCAATTTATTTGTTGATTCTGTGATTTTACGGACAGGTGGAGTCATCTTATCTACTGCTTGCAATATTACCGAAACTCCTAAATCAGCCATGTTCTATACCTTTGGTTCGTTGTTTAGCTTGTTCATGCCAACGTGCTATTTCGTCAATGTCCAGTTCCCATAATTCAGAAGGTGGCCAATGAAACACTTTCGCTAAGTCGGCAAGCACTGCATATATGTCTTGCGGTACTACGCTTGTCCTAAAAAATTAGCCACAGCCTCATTAACTTTTTGAAAGTCAGAAGCATCTAATTCAATTGGGCAACTTAGTTTTATTTTTCCGCTCATGATTTTTCCCTCAAAATAGTTTTGCCAATGGCGGGTTGGAACAGCTCGATACCATGCGTGCCGAAGCCAGAAAAGGCCAACCGTTGTTACTGGTGGATGGGTTAGGTTTTGTATGGGGTCAATGGGTGATTACCCAAATCGATGAAGGGCAGTCATTCTTTCAGGGAAACGGTCAACCGCTTAAACAAAGCTTCCAACTTAAACTTGTGAAGTTTGGAGCAGATAACTAATGGCGACTTATCGAACGCGCGATGGCGATATGTTGGATACAATTTGCTTGTCGTACTACGGCCATGCGGATGGTTATCTTGAGTCTGTTTTAACTGCGAATCCCGGTCTTGCTGATATGGGGCCAGTCTATTCCTCTGCCTTATTAATAGAGCTGCCGAACCTATCGGTGTAAAACCGAAGCCAAGAGAGTATTCGTCTATGAAGTTAATCGATGCGACCAAGCTTTAGAATTCTGGCGGACCAACAAGACATCACTGACACAATCCGAGATCGCCTGTTATCGCTTCGCATTACTGACGAGGCAGGCAATCAATCGAATACGGTTGAGCTTCAACTGGATGATCGTGATACAAAAATACTATGGCCGAGCCATGGTGCGGAGTTGGAAATTTCTCTAGGTACTGATCAAAACCAATTGACCCGAATGGGTTTATACATTGTTGATGACATCGAGCATTCAGGCCACCAAACACCATCACCGTTCGAGGCAAAGCAGCGGATATGCGAGCTTCAATCAAGGTACCTAAAACCCGCAGTTGGGAAGGGATTACGCTGGGCGCTTTGGTACAGACGATTGCAGGCGAGCATGGTTTATCTGCAAAGATATCAGAGCAATTGGCATTAATTGCCTTAGAGCACATCGACCAAAGCAATGAGTCTGACTTGCACTTTTTGACTCGCTTAGCCCGGCAACATGGCGCCGTAAGTAAACCCGTTGCAGGCTTTTTGGTATTTGTTTCCAAAGGTGAAGCCAAGTCAGCCACCGGGCAGCAGTTGCCATTAGTTGAGATACCAAAGCATCAAATTTCTCGGCACCGTATGACGCAAGCAGAGCGTGGTAAATACCAATCCGTAAAAGCCTACTGGCACGACAATGACACAGCGGAAAAACAGAGTGTATTAGTCGGTGATGGCGAGCCTGTCTTTGCCATTCGCCATACCTACAACGACGCCCAAGAAGCGACAAGGGCAGCTTCAGCCAAACTACAAAGCTTACTCAGAGGCACAGCCACGCTATCGCTAACATTACTCGGCAGGCCGAAGGAAAGTTTCGTATTGCAGGTATACGCGATCCGGTTGATGGCGAATGGGTCATTAACCGTATTGAGCACCAATTAGATTCCAGTGGATTGCAAACCCGGTGTGATGCTGAAGTGCCCAATAACTGATAAGACATTGTTGTATTTGAAACCGTCCATGAGGCGGTTTTTTTATGTATGGGACACGGCAGTTTTTGCTCCTGCAAAAACTGCATTTCCACCATCCATGGCGGTCGTATGTCGCGGTGCCATGGATGGCAAAGAGCGACCATTTTAGGAGGTTGTAAATGGCACCAGCCAAAGAAAAAGAAAACGGCATGGTGGTTGTGCCGAAAGATGAATTTGAAAGCTTGTTGAATAGCGCCGCAGAGCGTGGCGCCGAACGTGTCCTAGCGCATCTAGGTTTAGAAAACGGCCATGCCGCTAGGGATATACGAGAGCTTCGAGACTTGTTGGATGCTTGGCGCGATGCCCGGCGTACCGCATGGCAAACCACTATCAAAGTTGCCACCACAGGCATTCTTGCCACCTTGTTGCTAGGCGCAGCAATAAAACTGAAACTGTTCGGAGGACAATAAAATGCTCACATTGTTAGGTAGCTTGCTTGGCTTTATTTCCAGTGCCTTTCCAGACTTGCTAAAAATATGGCGAGACAAACAAGACAGAAAACACGAGCTACAAATTCTTGATCGACAAATGGAGCAAATGCGCCTTGGTCATAACCAACGGCTAGAAGAAATTACCGTCAATGCTGACATGAATGAAAGCCTCGCGTTGCTCAAACACGACAGCCAGCCATCGGGTATTAAGTGGGTAGATGGGCTTAGGTCCTCGGTACGACCAGTGATCACTTACGCTTTTTTCCTATTGTTCACCGCCATAAAAATCTGCGCGTTGTATGTGTTGGTTTTTGATCAAGGCCTAGATTTCGTCATCGCTTTGCCACAAATCTGGGACCCAGAAACACAAGCATTGTTTGCAGCGGTGATGAGCTTTTGGTTTGGTCAGCGAGCATTGGCAAAAGCCAGGGGGCAGTACTATGTGCCACATTACCCAAGATGGTATCGACTTGATCAAACGATTCGAAGGTTTTAGCTCGACCGTCTATATCTGCCCTGCAGGTTACCCGACGATTGGTTACGGCCACTTGGTTCGAATTGGAGAGGCGTTTACCGAAATCAGCGAGGCTGAAGCCGAAGAACTATTGCGTGAGGATGTTGAGTCGGCAGAACGAGCGGTCCTGCGTTTGGTGAATGTACCACTCACTGACGGCCAATTTGATGCGCTAGTTTCATTCACCTTCAACCTGGGATCAGGAGCATTCCAGCGATCAACCCTACGAAGAAAGGTTAATCGCCAAGCTCACACCGAGGTGCCAGAGCAGCTAATGCGCTGGGTATGGGCTGGGGGGCGAAGGTTGAAAGGATTGGTAAAGCGCAGGGACACTGAAGCTATGAGATATGTTGCTTAAATGAGCGCCATTTCAAGTTTATGTTTACGCTTTACCCAGTCGGGTAAGGAGCGTTCGAGTAGTCTATAGAATTCAGGGCTATGGTTGTGATGCACTAAGTGACATAACTCGTGAATGATCACGTACTCGATACACTCTTTCGGGGCTTTTATAAGATCTAGATTTAGAGACAATGTTTTGTTTTTTGAGAGGCTGCCCCAACGTTTCTTGAGCTTCATGATTTTTATGGTGGGCTTGCTAATATTATTGAGTTTGAACTTTGCCCAGCACTCCTCAAAAGATTTAGTTAAGTAAAGACTGGCTTTTACTCGGTACCAATCGTTCAAAATCGACTCAATATGTTCAGGCTTACCGCTATCTGACGTAGCCATGAAAAAACCACTTTTCAAAAGAATGCTATTTTCAGAGCCTTGCGCTATTTTAAGACGGTATTTTTTCCCTAAATATAAATGGCTTTCGCCACTAACGTATTTTCTTGATGGAGTTCTTGGGTCGAATTGATCAAAGTATCGTATTTGGCGTTTAATCCAACGAGCGCGTTTTTTAACTTTCTCTTCAATCGCTAGCCTTTCTGTTCCTTCTGGCGCTTTAACAAAAACGAATTTGTCAGGATGAACCGAGATTTCTAATGACTTCCTTTTAGAAAAGGATAATTGAAAGGGGATTTCTCCCCCTCCGTATGTAATGGAATATGTCATCACTGACATCAATTATGTCTCCTGTGCTTAGCAACTTGCATTGTTTTTTCGATGATCTCATCCATCTGCTCCAAGCTAAGAGCTACGCCATGCAGCTCTTTTACTTCATCATATAAATAATCATCGATATCATTCATCGCCGTTTTCTGAACGTCAGTATCGTCCCAAAAATCGACCTTCCAATGAACGTCTATTATCCGTTGAATAGCAAGCGAAGTTTCTGAAGCAATAGAGTCGATCTGAGCTTCGTCCATGTCATAAAGCATAAAAAATGGTTTAACCAAACCAAAGTAAGCGCAAGCTTCATCGTTCTCGCGAATGTTCTCTGGTACATCGTCATGTTGCTTTGTGGCGACTTTGTTTCGAATATCAATTACACGATTTAGGTAATCTAGGTCAGATATCCTTCTGGCCTTAAAGTCATCAATTGCCTCCTGAATTAGCTTTGAAAACTTTTCATAAAAAGCAGGGTCTTCGTCCATATTTTCTGAGATGCTTCGCTTGGTAGCATGTGCAATGGTGTCTGCTTTTGAGGCAGTTGTTTTGGTTTGATAAACACCCTGATCCTCTTTTACCATGTTAAACATTTTCTCATCAAAAATATTAACAGGCTCGTTCAGTTGAGTTACTTCATTCGCCTGAATATGGGTATCCAGTAGCTTCTTGATTTTTGGCTCGTAGTCACGGTAATCAATAGCCTCGGCATATCTCAACTTAACTGCGGCTTTTAAGTTCTGGAATCGCTTAAGGTCATCCTTATATTTTTTCAGCTTTTTTTCATCTGAGTTCATAATGAATTGTTCAGATGATAATGCGATGCCAAGTGACTTACTGAATGCCGATAAGCATTCATAAAACTCTTCACGCACTTCGTCATCTGCTAGTAGAACCTCATAGGCTTCTTCATCCTTCGAGTTCTTAACTTCCTTAAATAAATCCCATAAGTCGGAATAACGTTGAGGCAACTTGAAAACCTCTTCATTTATTGAAGTCAGTGTTCCCGCTAAATCATCCTCATCAAATCCCTCGAATGCTTCATATAGGGTAAGGGCTTCGTCCAATTCACCCAGTACACTTGCATAGTCGACGATATATCCGAACTCTTTGCCTTCGTAAAGCCGGTTGACCCGAGCGATCGCCTGTAAAAGGGTGTGCTCTCTAAGCGTTCTGCATAGATACAAGACAGTGTTTCGTGGTGCGTCAAACCCAGTTAAAAGTTTATCAACGACGATCAATATTTCTGGATCATCACCGTGTTTAAATTGATTGATAACTTGCTTGGTGTACTCCTCTTCAGAGCCAAAGCGTTTCATCATTTTTTCCCAGAACTTGCCGACTTCGTCTGTAGGGCCTTCATCAACTTCTTCATGGCCCTCACGCGTATCTGGGCCTGATATGACCACTTCAGTCATTACCGTACCAATTTCCTGTAGAAACTTTTGATACTTAAGTGCCGCTGATTTTCCTGGTGCGACGAGTTGTGCTTTGAAGCCCGTTCCTTGCCAGTTAGCTCGGAAATGCTCACTGATATCAAATGCTCGCATATAGATAACTTGATCTGCTTTATTAAGCATTTCAGCGCGAGCGTATTTCTTTTTAAGGTCGGCTTTTTGCTCTTTACTTAAATCTGCCGTATGGCGCTCAAACCACAGATCGATGGCAGACTGATTCTGTTCCATCTCAACGTGCCTGCCTTCATACAGGAGCGGTAATACAGCATCATCTGCTACCGCTTGCTTTATCGTGTAATGGGGTTCAATTAGACCGCCAAACTTGGCGAAGTTGTTCTTTTCCTTTTTTAGCAGTGGCGTTCCGGTAAAGCCAAGAAAACAAGCATTGGGCAGCATTTGACGCATTCTGGCGGCTAAAGAACCAAAGTTGGTTCGGTGACTTTCATCGACCAGTACAAATATATCTTGTGACTCGTCCACGTACTTCTCAGCTACCCAGCCCTTTTCAAACTTATGAATAAGTGTAGTGATGAGGCCTACTTTGTCTTTGAGATGCTTAACTAGATTTCGGCCAGAAGTAGCACGTTCACGACTTAAAGCACAGGCAGCCTGGTGAGCATGACCATGGTGAGGGATTTCCCTGAGCCTTGGGTATGCCAAATAACGCCGCCTTGTCGGGCTTCCTTTGCGCCCAGTTTTTTGATTCGGGCTATCGTGGCCTTAATGACAAAATATTGTTGATAGCGAGCAACCTTTTTAATCCCCCCATCAAAAAGCGTAAAACGGTAAACTAGGTCAAGTAGTCGGTCTGGCCTGCAAAGGCTATAGATAGACTTATCCTGTTCTGTAACTAAGCGCTTACCTTCAGCTTCTAACTCATCAAAAAAGGTTCTAGCATTTGAAAACTCGCCACTGAATAATTGCGCTTTTACATCATCGCTAAGCGCCGTATCCACCGTATAATCAACATCAGCTTCTTTATCTTCTTGCTCCTTCCATACACCCCAAAACTTTTTAGCTGTGCCTGCTGTAGCATACTGTGCAGCGTTCTTATTCACCGCCATAACTTGCTGCACAACGGTGAAAAGACGAGGAATATAGTCGTCGCCTTGGTTTCTGATGTTTTGCGAAACAGCTTGTTCAACATCGACTTTAGGTGACTTGCACTCAATCACGCTAAACGGGATGCCATTCACAAATAAAACAATATCCGGCCGGACTGTTTCAGTGCTGCGTGCTCGTTCTACAGAAAACTCAGCCACCACATGAAAACTATTATTCGAAGGCGTTTTCCAATCAATATAATTGAGGGTAAAACTCTTTGAATCGCCCTCAATGGTTTGCTCCATAGCGGTGGATGTTTTCCTCGCTAAAAAGATACTCCCCACCTTTATAATTAATGCGGTTTATTTTTTTGAGTTGCTTGCGAAGAATACCTTCCATGATGACGTTGGACGTTCGACCACCGCGCTCAGACAGCGCTTGCTCAGGCGTTAAATAGTGATAGCCTAAGTTTATCAACTGCTGTAAAGCAGGGATCTGTGACAAGTACTTTTCGTTAAATTCAAAACTCTCAGGCTTTGAATCAACATTGTAGTTAACAGGCGGTGTACTCATGCGCTCACCTCCTTACGTATTTCCTCTGTAGCTTGATTCTTAGCGTTAACTTTCCATTCGCCGGTTAACAGTTTTTGCATCAGCCCACGTTTTTGAAGACGGTATTTATTGACCAGTTCTTTAAGCACTGCTATTTCACTTTTGCTTAAATTTAAAACTTGAGCAATTTCATACTGTTCCTCCTTAGATGGGGGCACATAAATATAGCAGTTAAGGAATGTGCTGATTTTTACAGCCATCCTTTCAACTAATGTTCCTTCGACCATTTTTGAAAAAATGGAAATTTGGCGCGAGCACGTCAATGCATGGGTTAAAAAATCTGAATTGATTTTACTTTCATCAACCTCAAGCACCTCATAAATAGGTGACAAGACTACCTTGTGGTCAACCTCTGATCTTGCAATTGCGCCCCATCTAAGGTTTGCTGGATTAAATACTATATCCTTCGGGTGAACGACTTTATATGTTTTTGCTTTTTTGTCGGTAACGAGGAACTCTCTGTTATATCGATCAGTCTTTGCTGTAACTCCGTTCTCAATAGTTAGAGAATATAAAGGGGCCTCTTTGGAAGGAACTTCTCGTTCGTTGCGCACTGATACAAAGGATTTTATCTTATGTTTCTTCCAACTAGAGTTGGTCTCATTGCCAGGTTTGAAATATTTCTGGCATAGCCACTCAAACTGCTTTTCCTTGGCCGCAATTAATGCTTCGGTTTTTTCGATGGTGTTGTCCCATAGTGCTAGCGTACTTGCTATTTTTTTTTGCTCCGGTTTTGGGGGGATTAAAATGGGAACTTTGTTTAAATCTTTTTGCCCAATATTTGCGCGAACAACTCCTTGAGAGCGTCGGATCATTTCTCTACGAATGTTGCTGCTGTTAAAGCAATAACCAGCGAAATGTGGGTCCAGCAAGTCTTCCTGTTGTCGACCTCGAATTACAAAACCGCCAAAAGTTATCTCTTCATGATCAAGATAAACTGAAGAATATGCAATTTCGTTTGGTACCTCTGAGGTTCTGTTGAAGAGGAGGTCGCCATACATCACAGAAGATTCGGCTTTTTGCTTTTCTGTAATTTGAACTTTGCCTTGAATATCTTCTCTTTTCAAAAAATGACTTTTGAAAATATCCATGACATTTACGAACTCAGTTCCTTGCCCGTATGCGCTTTTATCTGCATTGATGCCATTTTTGAATTCCATAAATGCCCCAAGCGTTGTACTTTTCCAGCCTGAGGGGATTTTCTTTGAATTATTCATTTGTCACCCTCCAGCTTCTTCTGCGCACGTGCCAATTGCGGTATGCCTTTCTCAGGCTTTGGCAGGTCTTCCGGCATAGTGCCACCTAGCTCCTGAATAGTTTCGCGCACCTTGGCACCTACCTCAAAATGGGTCTGGTTGGCTTGAGTCTTTTTGTCGACCTCATCGCGCTTGAGCTTCTCTTCAGTTTGGGTGGCGCGGAACAGGTTGGCCGCTAGCTCGGTGCTGCCCATGTGGTCGAGTATTTTTTGGCTCTTTTTTAAGTCTTTGTGTTGGTGAATGGCTTTATTGTCTAAGCCACCATAGAGACCTTTGTAACCATGATTCTGAAAAATCGCATAGTCCAAGCCAGTCTCAACACCCGCATCTTTGGCAGCGGCAGCCAATTGTTTATTGTGGTCTGCTAGCTCATTGCGCAGCATGAGGCGTTTTTGGTCCTCATTGAGCTGCTGAAAGCCGGTGTCATCTTGTAGCTCTTGTCGACGAGTTTGAATCGCAAAATAGGTCTGGCCATTGGCGATCACCGCTTTGCTAGCATCGGCGTTTTGTACGATGAGGTAGCAGGCATAGCGGGAAAGTTGGTAGTCTCGGGTAGAGCGCTGGGCGCCTGAGCCAATATCGACCATTTTCCCCACCTGGGAAAAATGGTCCGCACTAGACTGGCCGGAGCCTTCACAAGCAGTCATGGCCTTTTTGATTACCCGCTCAAACTTGTCCCAACTGCTGTAGTCAAGTACGGTTTGCAACTCCCTAGCATACCAGAACTCAGAGCCATCAATCTCCTGTTTTAAGCTTTCGAAGGTCAAGTGTTCTGCGCTAATGGGTGTTTTTTTACTCATTTGGCCACCTCCGCTGTGTTTGCAGGGACGATATCCTTTAGCATTTCGGCCATTTTTTGGCGCACATCGCTTAGCTCGGTTTCTAGCGTGGTAATTTCAGCTTGTACGGCGACAATGTCGATCTCGACTTCTTCTTCAAAGGTGTCTACATAGCGAGGAATATTCAGGTTGAAGTCGTTTTCTTTGATCTCTTCAAATGAGGCCACATGGGCGTATTTTTCAACTTCTTCACGTGCGGTAACCGCCGTAACGATTTTATCCAGGTGTTCATCAAGTAGGATATTCTGGTTTTTCCCCGCTTGGTAATGCTCTTTACCGCTGGCGTCGATAAATAAAACGTCTTTACGGCTTTCATTTGTACCGCCTTTTTCACGAGAGCGGTCAAACATTAGGATAGCGACAGGAATGCCAGTACTAGGGAATAGATTTCCTGGCAGGCCAATGACTGCATCGAGTAAGTTTTCCTCGATCATCTTTTGGCGAATTCGGCCTTCAGCGGCACCTCTGAATAGCACGCCATGAGGAACCACCACGGCAATTCGGCCTTCTTTTTCAACAGCCGCTTCGACCATGTGACTTACGAAGGCAAAGTCCGCTTTTGACTTAGGCGGCAACCCGCGCCAGTATCGGTTGTATCGGTCTTCTGCTACGTCATCGGCACCCCATTTGTCGAGTGAAAATGGCGGGTTGGCAACGACATTATCAAACTTCATGAGCCGATCGTTTTCGACCAATGCGGGAGAGGTTAAAGTATTGCACCATTCAATTCGGGCAGAATCAGCACCGTGAAGGAACATATTCATTCGCGCTAGCGCCCAAGTGCTGCCATTCACCTCCATGCCGTAGAGTGAGTAATTGCGATCGCCCACTTGTCGGGCAGCTTCAATGAGCAGCCCAGCAGATCCACATGCTGGGTCACAAATGCGAGCGCCAGCTTTAGGCGCGCTTAATCTTGCTACTAACTCAGATACTTTGTGTGGCGTGTAGAATTCACCGGCTTTTTTACCCGCATCGGAGCCAAAGCGCTCAATAAGGTAAATGTAAGTATTACCAATTACGTCTTCAGAAACGCGGGTAGGTCGCATATTTAAAGCGGGCTTATTAAAATCATCAAGTAGGGTTTTAAGGCGACGGTTTCGGTCTTTGGTTTTCCCTAAATTCGATTCGCTATTGAAATCAATATTTCGGAAAACGCCTTCTAGTTTTAACTTGTTCGCTGTTTCAATATGCTCTAAAACAATGTTGATTAGCTCGCCAATATTCGGCTCGTTCTTGCGCTCAAATAAAGAATAATAGTTGGCCAAAAACTTGTCGGTAACGACTGTTTTCTTTTCTTTGGTTTCTGGGTCTTCGATTTCTTCAGTTAGCTCAACCATCGGAAGCAGAAAACGTCCACGCTCAAGCTTTCGCCTAATGCGGGTGTCGTCATCGCCATACTGTTTTTTGTATTCTTCGTAGTGGTCATTCCATACATCGGAAATGTATTTCACAAAAAGCATAATCAAGATGTAGTCTTTATATTGTGCTGGATCGACAGCGCCTCGGAATGTATCGCAAGCAGCCCATGCTGCATTGTTTATGTCTTTTTGCTGAATTTTGTCGTTCATACTCTTGCTCATAAGTGTGCCCTCAAATTTTTGTTACGGTGCTGGCTGGTTGCAGCCAGCACCGATTAAAGTTAATTAAACTGTTAAATGCTTATTTCGGATAATTGAGTCCATGTAATCGACCGACCAAACGGAGGGTAAATTGAAGTACTGTCATTTACTGTGTACTTAGCAATTTGTTCACCTTGCTCGTTGAGCTCTTCACATTCATAGGAATCAGTGTCTTGACCTTTTCTTTGAGTCCACTGGCTATTCAAAATATTAAGAGTGTGCGATTCAGGTATGCCTATTTTTTTCTTGTATTCATCAGTCATAAGAACTCCTTACCCTTTAATATTGCGGGGGTCATTGCCGTGGCTATCTTTTCGCTGTATCTGGCCATCCTTACCGTGGACAACCAGCTCCGAGCCTTCCCGCTTGCTTTGTTCACGGGCAGCTGCTTCGGCCTCTTTTTTCGTTGTGTGAACACTGCTAGCGCGATCAGATCCACCTTTCTTGTTGGCCCATCCATCAGCATGAGGTACAACGTGGCGAGTAGAATTGTTGCTAGATTTAATATTTTTTGTCATACTTACTTTACCTTTTATTGGTTTACTACCTTGTTCAAAGTGCTGTAACACTTGAACGCTCTAAGAACCCAGTGACTGCAATCACTGGGATTCCGATGCAAAACACATCAGAATTCCTTCCATAAGCTGGCGCTTTTTCTCTGCCAACTCTTTCATTATTCTTTGTTCTACAAGGGCCAGTCGCTCCAGCTCAACAATCTTTATTTGCGCATCCATGGGCGGAATTAAAAGCTCCAAGCTCTCCAATGCTGGCTTTCCGATAGTACGCTGCACTGTACCGGTCGATTGACTCAGTAAAGCTGCCTGCGATGCTGGCTGATTAATCAACCAGCAAAGGTATGCTGGATCTATCTTATTTCTCTTTTCTACTCGAATGCGAAGTAGTGGAGCTGCGATAACTGCATTTTCTAGTTCGGCATTAATAAGGGCGCCTGTGTTTGTAAGCCCTCGAGATCTAAAAGCAATGTCGTTCACTTCTACACGATGCTTTTCTTTAAGTTCTTCCATATCGATAACGACTAGCTCATCACGGTTTAGTCTGTTATCTTCAGTAAGATCCTTCATTTGAATAACTGCGACATTGCCGCTCTGGTCGGGATCCAACCTTGTGCGGAAAGAGTGCCCCATCTGTACAGAAGCAATGCTTTTCAATTTTGCTTTCATGCCCTCTCCGGTATCAAAGTGCTGTAACGACGTTTCTGTAATTTGATATTGAGTTTAAGTGCAGGCCTGCGTGTTGTCAATACCAAAAAATGCAAAAACGCCATTACTGCAAGAATAATTTATGTTTTGTGTTTTTGCCCAACCAATTCCCCCAACAAACCTTTCTCTGAGTCCGTCGATAAGCTATTGATTTTAAAGGGCTGTATTTTCTCCGGTCATGGACTTCGGCACTGAGCAGGCGAGAGAGCGACAGAGCGACAGAGCGACAGAGCGACAGAGAGTATTCGGCAATTTAGAGAATATATGCCTCGGATAGTCCGAGATTAAGAAGGGGCCGAAGTCCGTAAGCCCTTGCCACATAAGGCCTGTAGCGCGGGGTGCAGGCAATAAAAAACCCCAACTGATAACAGTTGGGGTTTCGTATTTGGTGGCAATTATCAATATGAAAAGCCGTTCGGAACTCGCTCAGTTTCTGCTAGTTATTGATGGTTCTTGAGTTATTTTAAGTGTCGCTGCGGGTCTTGGCGGCCGTGTAGTACGCGGATAATTTCTACGGTATTTGAAGTGACTTTGTAAAACAGGGTATGACTTTCAATAGGTAGGCTTCTGGCACCTGCTAGGAGTTCAGAGCGATCAATGCCCATCAGGGGTTGCTCGGTAATTGTCCAGAAGTGTTCTTTTATGTTCTCAAGATAGCTTTCGGACTGGGTTTGTCCCCATTGCCGAAGCCCATACTGATAGATTTCTTTAAGGTCAGTTTTGGCGGCTGGGGCTATAACGAGCTGGTGTACTGGCATGCGGCTTAAGCCTTAATGTCGTCGAACAGTGAATCTAAGGCGGATTTTGATTCTATAGCAATGCCTTCACCGCGATCTAGCTGGTCAGTGCCAACTTTAAGTTGTTCGCGTAAACGAGCCAATTTTACTTCGTGGATCCAGTCTTCGTGTGTATCCATAAAGCGCAGTGCTTCGCGGATCACTTCGCTGGCATTGTTGTATAGGCCGCTTTCAACTTTGGCTTTAACGCGAGACTCTAGTTCGTTAGTCAGGGATACATGCATAATGACCTCCAAGGGTAGACATTTATACAGATCATGCTAGGCTCAAATACAAAGATTGTCAATGTTTGTATTACTTGGATGGGCGAGATGAGTATCGATGAGCAGGAGACGCTAAAGCGGTGTGCAATCTACTCACGTTCGTCTGTAGAAAAAGGCTCTTATAGTAAAGACAGGCGAGATCAGTTTGATTCAGTCAGCGCCCAATTTATGGCTTGCGCAGAATTTATCGGTTCACAAGTTGGCCAGGGTTGGCTGCTGGTGGATACGATTTATGAGGATAGAGGCTATTCCGGCAGCCATATGCGGCGAGCGGGTTTTCGCGCTCTCTTGAACGACATCAAGCTTGGGCTGATTGATGCCGTGGTTGTGCATCGATTAGATCGCTTGACGAGAAACCTTTCAGACTTTCAGCAAATCATGTCTGAGCTTAGTGCTCACGATGTTCCGCTTGTTTCCGTTACCCAGCAAATCGATATGTCGCATCACATGGGAAGATTGACGACGAATATTTTAACTTCCTTTGCTGAGTTTGAACGGGAGATGGTCGGGTAGCGTGTAAAAGAAAAGCGGGCTGCCACGTTGGAGTCTGGTCGCTGGCAAGGTACATCGTGCCCGCTAGGATATGTTGTTAAAAATGATCGTTTAGTAGTTGATCAGGCTGAGTCGAAGGTCGTGCAGGAGATTTTCACTCGTTACGCCAACAAAGAATCTGTCACTGCAATTCTTAATGACTTGAATGCGCGAGGTGTGAATACCAAGCGCTGGCGTACTCGAACTGGAAAGCTTAAAGGTGGAAAGGCTTTTAATCGCAATGCGATTTATACGCTGTTGAAGAATCGAGTTTATTTGGGTGAAGTCTTTTACGCTGCATCTTGGCAAGAAGGTGCCCATGATTCAATTATTGATGGCGAGCTATGGGCCAAAGTTGAAGCTTTGCTATATGCGCGTAGTCGTCAAGGCGAAAGCCGAGCCTCATCCGATGAAGGCTCAATTTTTATGTTAAGGGCGCGAGTGTTCGGTGCTGATGGTCGGGCGATGTCACCATGGTTATCGTCGGCTTGTAAAGGCAGAAAGTACGCATACTATATCCCACAGAGCGAAATTGCCGAGGGCGCTGGTGCATCGGGTTTGCCTCGTTTGCAGGCGGCAAACTTGAATGATCAGGTTTGGTCGAGCCTAAGGCAGCTGCTATCAACACCCGAACAGCTGCTCGCCCGCTTGCCAAAGCCGTTAACTGAAAGCCCTGATTTTGATCTTTCGTTGGTTGTGAAACGATTAATGAACCTTGAGGGGCTGTCAGAAGAATTGTTTCCGGTTCACCAAATGAAGCTTGTCACTCAGCTAATCGACCGAGTTACGGTACATGCAGACAGGCTCGACATTGATTTTAGTCTCGAAGGTTTAATGGATCTGATTCTAGAGCTGATATCAGATCGACCAGATCTGGTAAGGGTATATCGGCAACTGTATTCGTCAGCGAGAAGTCACGGACTCTGATTTTCATATTATTTTTTACTCGCTGTTTCGGTAGGTTGTACCCACGCCTACCAATGCTGCAAACAAACCTTTCTCTTAGTCCGTCGCTAAGCTATTGATTTTAAAGGGATGTATCTTCTCTAGTCATGGACTTCGGCACTGAGCAAGCGAGAGAGCGACAGAGAGTATTCGGCAATTCACAGAATATTCGCCTTAGATAGTCTGAGATTAAGAATGGTGCGATGTCCGTAAACCCTTGCCGCATAAGGCCTGTAGCGCGGGGCGTAGGCATAAAAAAAGGTGAACTGAGATCAGTTCACCTTCTTCAATTGGTGGAGACGGGGGGAATCGAACCCCCGTCCGCAAAGCCTCCGCTTTCAGATCTACATGCTTATTTCATCTATTCGTTTAACGGCTAGCTACCCGATGAACAGGGAAAACAGGTCGCGATCTTGATAAGGTTTTTGTCCATCAACGCCAAGCACGTTTCAAGCTTTACTTATGAGAGTCGACGCCCGATACCAAACGCATAAGTACGGCTTTGGTCGGACGGCATTTACAGGGTATTAAGCTGCTAGTGCGTAGTTGTTATCGTTTGCAACTAAAATTTGTCAGTCTTTTTTACGAGAGAACTAACATACTCGGCATGCACCTCAAGTTTTGTACCCCACGTCGAAGCCAGATCGTCCCCTTAAAGTGTTCCATCCCATTATACATCTATTTTCATCAAAAATATCCCAGGTTCGCTGTACAACGGCGATGATATTTTAATTAGTTATATTTACTCGACATAATCCGTGATTTCTCACGCGACCAGTCTCGGTCTTTTTCTGTCGCCCGTTTGTCGTGATGTTGTTTACCTTTGGCTAGGGCGATTTCGAGTTTGGCGCGGCCCTTCTTCCAATACATTGAAACAGGCACAATGGTATAGCCTTTGCGATCAACAGCCCCTATCAAACGATTAAGCTCAATACGGTTGAGTAATAACTTGCGGCGGCGAATATCATCAGGATGAATATGGGTGGAAGCCGATAACATTGGTGAAATATGGCAACCATGTAACCACGCTTCGCCTTGATGAAGCTGGACATAGCTTTCATTAAGCTGTCCGCGACCATCGCGTAGGCTTTTGACTTCCCATCCTTCTAGTACTAGGCCTGCTTCAAAACTATCTTCTAAAAAGTAATCATGTCGGGCACGACGGTTTTGGGCAATATTATTGCCTGCGCCTTTTTTCTTTGCACTTTTCTTAGTAGCCATGGCCGCTATTATAAATGACGTAGCATTTCATCGCTCGGCTAATCACATACTCATTTATCAGGCTCCTGTCTCATAATCGAGACAATCTACTAAATCAGAGAAAAATAAACCCAATTCACGCTATAAAAATGACGCCATAATCGTTAGTATAGTCAGATAGAAAATCACAATAGTCGACAGTCACAGCGTCACTATTTCAACTTAACTAATTAGGTAAGTGGATATATTTATGAGTAGACCCGCGCAACCTATCCACGGTCAATGGTCTTCACGTTGGGCATTTTTCCTCGCGGCGACCGGCTCTGCTGTTGGTCTTGGTAATATTTGGAAGTTCCCCTACATCACTGGTGAAAATGGTGGTGGTGCCTTTGTTATTGTCTACTTAGGTTGCTTAGCTTTAATTGGTCTGCCGATTATGATGGCCGAAATCATGGTCGGTCGTCGTGGCCGCAAAAACCCGGTTAATGGCTTATTTAGCATCGCGATGGAAGAAGGTAAAAACACTGGCTGGCAATATTTAGGTTGGCTAGGTGTTGTCGCCGGCTTCTTCATTATGTCTTATTACAGCGTCTTCGCTGGCCAAGCACTGGCTTATGTCTTTCGTACTTTCTCTGGCCTATTTGACGGCGTCACGGCTGAAGGTGCAGCGAGTATTCATAACGCCTTAGTGCAAGATCCAGAACGACTGCTCGCTTGGCATACCATCTTTATGATTATCACCACAATCGTTGTCGCGCGTGGTGTGCAAGGGGGGTTAGAGAAAAGCGTTAAATTTCTCATGCCTGCCCTGTTATTCATTCTTGTTCTATTAGTCGGTTATGCCGCTAATACCGGTACTTACTTTCAACAAGGTATCGATTTTTTATTCAAACCCGATTTCTCAAAACTATCCAATGACGCCATTTTGACTGCAATGGGCCATGCCTTCTTTACCTTAAGCTTAGGGATGGGCGCCATTATGGTTTACGGTTCTTATCTGCCTAAAGATGCTTCTATTTTAAAAATGTCGATTGCTATTTCGCTGGCTGATACCGGTATCGCTTTATTAGCTGGTCTGGCTATCTTCCCACTAGTTTTTGCCAATGGTTTAGATACGAATGCGGGGCCTGGCTTAATATTCCATACTTTACCGATTGCTTTTGGTCATATGACCAATGGTGCCTTCTATGGCGGTTTGTTCTTCTTGCTACTGGTTTTTGCAGCATGGAGTTCAGCCATTTCACTGATTGAACCTGCTGTAGCATGGCTAGTAGAAAATAAAGACGTTAGCCGTCGTCGTGCTTCCGTCATGGTGGGACTCAGTACCTGGTTACTCGGCTTATTGACCGTGTTCTCCTTCAATATCGGCACCGGTTGGACCTTGTTTGGAAAAACACTGTTTGATCTACTCGATTACCTCACGGCCAATATCATGTTGCCGCTGGGTGGTTTGCTTATCGCCATCTTCGCAGGTTGGGTGATGTCGAACCAATCAACAGAGGATGAGTTCGCGATAAAACCTGATTTCATCTACCATATCTGGCGCTTCTTGATTTGTTACGTCTCACCTTTTGCAATTATTATCATCTTCTTAAATATGATTGGCATAATTGATCTCACCTCAGCTTAGGACACAATGACCACCATTTCGCGTAACTCACTGGTGATGTATACACCAGAACAAATGTATGACCTCGTCAATGATGTCGAAGCTTACCCAAGCTTTTTACCTTGGTGTCGTGACAGTAAAATTATCAGCGCTGATGAACAAGTGATTTGTGCCACATTGGATTTAGCTAAGGGCGGCATTCACCATCTGTTCTCTACCCGAAATAAGCTCACACCCGGAAAAGCGATTGATATTGAGTTAATCGATGGACCATTCAAGCATCTAGAAGGCCATTGGCAATTTACCATGATTGGCAGTAACCAAGGCTGCCGTGTTCAATTAGATATGGATTTTGAATTTTCAAACCGGTTGATTAGCATCGCACTCGGTCCCATTTTCACCCAAATTTCAGGGTCATTAGTGGATGCCTTTTGTAGACGAGCAAATGAGACTTATGGCAGATAACATCTTACATATCGAAGTCGCTTACGCCCTGCCCAATGAGCAACGTATTTTTGAATTGGAAGTCCCGGCCAACTGCGATGTCGAACAAGCCATTAAGCATTCTGGCGTGTTAGATGCTTATCCACAAATTGATTTAGACACCGATAAAATCGGTATTTTTGGCAAAATGTGTAAGCTCAATGCCAGTTTAAAAAATAAAGATCGGATCGAAATCTATCGCAAACTCATAGCCGATCCCAAAGAATCTCGTCGCCAAAAAGTCGAGATGGAACGCAAAAAAGCAGCGCAAGAAAAACAAAAAGCCAATACGGCAAACCATAAACCGAAACAAACTCCTGACACTAAACCAGTTTAAGCACGGCCTTCTAATAGGGCCATTTCTTCATCCGTAAAACCCGCCTGCTTGCGTGCCTCGATATGAAAGGGCCCACGTAACTGACCGTCGAAATAATTATCAAGTAGATCCTTAAACGTGGATAAGGCATCCACACCGCGTTGATCACAGAGATAATTAAACCAACGTGTGCCTATCGCGACATGGCCGATTTCTTCTTCCAGAATTAACGCTAGAATTTCTACCGCACGTAAATCTCCCGTACCGCGTAATTTATCCATCATCTTCGGTGTGACATCTAAACCACGCGCTTCTAATACCCGGGGTACTAAAGCCATCCGTATTAACGGATCATGATGTGTCTTCTGTGCCATCTCCCACATACCATTATGAGCCGGGAAACTGCCATAGTCATAGCCCAATGACATCAAATGTTCACGTAACATGGTAAAGTGCTTTGACTCTTCAGCAGCCACCCTCATCCAATCAGCATAATATGCTTCAGGTAACCCTGAAAAACGGGCAATGGCATCTAGCGCCAAATTAATCGCATTAAACTCAATATGATTAACCGCATGAATTAAAGTGGCAACGCCGGTTTCTGCACTATTACGTCGTCGTGGCAAATCTCGTGGTGCAACGAGCTCTGGCTTGTCTGGTTGTCCAGGCAGGTCTGGCACGTCAAAGTCCGCATCCGATATCGTTAATTCACCCTGCTGCCAACGTTGATAAATTAGTTGCGTTTGTTTGGCTTTATCGACTGGATCTCGGCTTAATAGACAGGCTAATGCGGCTGCCCGTAATTCGTTCATCTCTTCAGACATTAATTATCCATGCTGACGCGTGGGTCAACCAACGTATATGACAAATCTGTCAAAACCAGGCCAATAATATAAAGCACAGATCCTAAGAACACCATTGCACGCACAATGGCAAAGTCCTGAGCCTGAATCGCATCAATGGTGTAACTGCCTAAACCGGGAATACCGAAAAATGACTCGAGAATAAGACTCCCCATAAACAAGGTCGGTAATACCACCACCACACCCGTTAAGATAGGAATCATCGCGTTTTTCAGCACATGTTTAAATAACACTTGTAACTCAGAAAAACCTTTCGCCCGTGCTGTCCGCACATAATCTTTGGCCGCTTCTTCTAAGAACAACGTTCGATACCAACGTGCACCGCCGCCAATGCCAGCCACAACACCAATCAACACCGGTAAAATCACAAACTTAATCGCACTCAGTCCTTCGCCATAGCCTGATATCGGGACTAACTGCATCAGCTTGCCGACTAAGAATTGACCGCCAATAATATAAAATAGGCTCGATATCGACATAATGATGACGCACAGAATGACCCCGCCAAGATCGACATAACTCGCTCTGAAAAACACCATTAATAGGGCAAAGGTAATATTGACCATTAAACCAATGATCAAGGTCGGCACCGCAATGGCCAGACTCGGCCACATTCGCGTTTTAATATCATGGCCAATATCGCGGCCATCATCAGCTTGACCGAAGTCAAATACAAAAAGACTTAGCGATTTTTCAAAGAAAATAGTCTCTGTCGCTTTATCGACAATGCCATCGGCCTCACTCGCCCAAAGTAAGGGTTTGTCATAACCACGTGCTTCTTTCCATGAATCCAATGACGACTGTGTGATATGTTTACTGCCTAAATGCATTCGTGCTATGTCGTCCGGCGTATTCACCATGAAAAATAACGCAAACGTCAGCGCATTCACCCCAATTAAAATTGGAAATGCATATAAGATTCTTCTGACGATATAAGCAAACATGACAGGGAGAATTTAACTCGTTTGGAGAAAAGAATTCATTATAATCTGATCACAGTGAATTTTGTTTAATCATTAAATAATATACAATATAACTATAGAAACCGTAACTAGGAGGTTCTCATGGTCATGACAGCGATGGAATTAGTACAAGCAGCGAAGAAAACGATTAAAGAAGTCAGTATTGACGAAGCCAACGCCATGATTGCCAATGGCAGTATCGCGTTAGATGTCCGCGAAACAGTTGAAAATGAAGCTGGTAACATCCCGGGGTCACACCATATTGCTCGCGGTGTTTTAGAATTCAAAATCGGTAGCAATGAAGCATTCGAAGACAAAAATGCATCCATTGTTATCTACTGTAGAAGTGGCGGTCGGTCAGCGCTCGCAGCACGCGCACTAGAACAAATGGGCTATATGAATGTCTGTTCCATGGAAGGAGGTTATGATCTCTGGCGCTCAAGCTAAGTCATAACCACTAAAAGAGTGCGCTATGTCCCCCATAGTGCACTTTCTTTACAACGTCTCTAAATCAGTCCCCGCCCTTGTTCAGCATTCAAATCTAGCAATCTTTGTAACATTTCCCCTAACAACTTGTCATAATGGCAACATAGACATTTTGGGAAATGACCGATGGACACAAAATCTTACCCTGTCTCTGGTGCTGGCCTCGGCCTGCGTCGCGACTTTATGGACGAATTAGCACGACGTGATGAACAACCTTTCGATTTTTTAGAAGTCGCGCCAGAAAACTGGATGGAAATAGGTGGCACCCTCGGTAAGAAATTCGCTCAATTCACCGAACGTTATGCCATGATGTGTCACGGCCTATCATTATCTCTTGGCAGCCCTTCCCCGTTGGACGAACATTTTATTGTCCGCGTCAAAAAATTCTTAGATAAACACAATGTCAAAGCCTATAGCGAACACTTAAGCTACTGTAGTGACGATGGCCAGCTTTATGACCTAATGCCTATCCCCTTCACTTCTGATGCCGTCAGCTACGTCTCTAAACGCATCAAGCGTGTCCAAGAAATCATAGAACGTCCGCTTATTATTGAAAACGTCTCTTACTATGCTGCCCCTGGTCAAGAAATGCCCGAAGTTGATTTTGTTAATGCGGTATTAAACGAGGCGGACTGTGGTTTATTACTCGACGTTAATAATATTTACGTTAACAGTATTAATCACCAATACGACCCTGAAGCTTATATGAAAACGATGCCAACTGAACGCATCAAATACCTCCATATCGCCGGTCATTATAATGAAGCTGATGATCTTAAAGTCGACACCCACGGTAGTGATGTTATTGACCCTGTTTGGTCGTTATTAGAAAAAACCTATCAGCATCACGGTGTGATCCCAACGCTATTGGAACGTGACTTTAATATTCCATCGTTAGCAATATTAACCAGCGAAGTCGACAAAGTCCGTCATTATCAAGTAGCTCAAGAACAAGATCGTCTTGCACACACAGCCTAAAAACCCGTCGTTTAAAGACGTTCAATACCAGTTTTCTAATTATCTTCGCGATCCCGACAATAATGAAAAACCCAAAGGCATTGAACAACGGCGCTTAACTATCTACCGCGATTTGTTCTATAACAATATAGAAGGCTTTGTGTCGTCTTGCTTCCCCGTTCTAAAGTCATTAATGTCTGAAGAACGCTGGCATGCGATGGTGCGAGACTTTATGGTTCAACACCAATCTAAGTCACCGCTGTTTAACGAAATCGCCCACGAGTTTTTATACTATCTCGAGAATGAACGCGATCTCAAAAATGACCCGATTTTTATCCAAGCACTTTGCCATTATGAATGGGTTGAATTAGCCCTGAGTCTTTCCGATGCTGAGGTGTCGCCGATCGAATTTGATTCGGCACAAGACTATCTTGCCATGCAGCTTAATACCTCGCCTTTAGCTTGGCCGTTATCTTATACCTTCCCCGTTCATCAAATATCAACTGATTTTCAGCCTGAATTCGCCAATGACACCCCGGTCTTTTTACTGGTTTACCGTAATCTCGATGATGATGTTTTATTCTTGGAATTGAACCCGGTTAGTGCGCGCTTAATCGACTTGCTCAATGAAGGACAAACTGGCCAGAAAGCCGCAGAACAAATCGCACAAGAATTACAACATCCGAACCCTGAGGTTGTCATTGAAGGTGCTCGAGCACTCATTCATGACTGGATTCAACGCAGTATTTTAATACTACCCAACAGTTAATACGCTAACGCTTAATCAAAAAAAAGCTGATGGAAAACCATCAGCCTTTTTCATTTGTTCGCTTTAAATATCGCTTCTTAGGCGGTCGCTAATGCAATCGCTTCAATAGACAAACGGGTAATTTCATCCCAATCTTCAGCATCAACTAAGCTTGCAGCACACATCCAAGAACCGCCAACAACACCAACATTAGGCTGGCTGTAGTAATCAGCAACATTCTTCTGATTCACACCACCGGTAGGACAGAAAGTGATTTGGGGAATCGGTGCACCAATTGATTTCAACATCGGTATACCACCTGCCGCTTCAGCAGGGAAAAATTTCATTTCAGTAATCCCTTTTTCAAACATAGCGAGTGCTTCACCGGGTGTTGCTACACCAGGGATAAAAGCCACGCCTGTTTTTAATGCGGCATCAGCTAATGTAGATGTCGTACCCGGGCTAATAATAAATTCTGCACCCGCATCAATTGCAGCATGCAATGTTTCTTCATTAATGATCGTACCGGCACCCACAACGGCATCGGGCACTTCAGCTACGATACGGCGAATAGACTCTAATGCAGCATCGGTACGTAATGTAATTTCTAATACTTTCAATCCACCGGCAACTAAAGCTTTCGCTAAAGGCACAGCATGGTCAGCATTATTAATAACCATCACAGGCATTAATGGCGAAATCGCCATAATCTCTTTACTTGTTCTACTCATAACTATTTTAGTTTCCCAAAGTTCTAATAATCTATCCAGCTAATGTTATTCGACATTAAACAAGTTAATCGCGCCCGTCTCAGCACTAGATACACCACGACGGAAACTATCAAATAACTCACGACCCATGCCGTAATGATGTTCAGTGTTCGCCATCATACAACCCACACGTTCTTCTAACTCTTTATCATCAACAAGCACATTAAGCTCACCTGTTTCGGTATTAAGACGGATGATATCGCCGTTACGTATTTTTGTAAGGGGACCACCATCCGCACACTCAGGACACATATGAATTGCAGAAGGGACTTTACCTGATGCACCCGACATACGACCGTCCGTCACCAAGGCGACCTTAAAGCCTTTATCTTGTAGCACACCTAATGGTGGCGTTAATTTATGTAGCTCAGGCATACCATTCGATTTAGGCCCTTGGAAGCACAATACAACAATAACGTCTTTATTTAATTCGCCACGTTTGAACGCTGTCACAACATCATCTTGATAATCGAACACCATGGCAGGCGCTTCAACCACACGATGCTCAGAGTTAACCGCAGAAATTTTGCTCATACCGCGACCGAGGTTACCCTGCATCAAATGTAAACCACCACCGATGGCGAAAGGTGCTTTAACAGAACTAATAACTGCAGGATCCAATGTGACTTCCGGACCTTCTACCCAAATCAATTTGTCATCAACCATTTTCGGCTCTTGTGTATAAGCCTTCATGCCACGCTTATCACCAACGGCAAAAACATCATCATGTATCAAGCCATTGTCCTTTAATTCTCTAATTAATACACTCATCCCACCGGCTGCTTGGAAATGGTTAATATCAGCTTCACCATTCGGGTAAACACGCGTCACCGACGGGACAACCTTAGACAGACGATCAAAATCATCCCAGTTAATAATCACACCAGCAGCACGTGCAATCGCAATCAAATGAATCGTATGATTAGTTGAGCCACCTGTGGCTAACAAACCAACCAAGGCATTCAAAATAGCTTTCTCGTCGATCACATAGCCGATAGGCCGGTAATCATCACCTTGTGCCGTAAACTTAAGTACTTGGCGTGTTGCTGCTTTAGTTAACTCATCACGTAATGGCGTGTACGGGTTAATAAATGAGCTACCCGGTAAATGAAGACCCATCATCTCAACCATCATCTGGTTACTATTCGCAGTACCATAGAAAGTACACGTACCTGCACTATGATAAGACTCAGATTCTGCTTTCAACAACTTATCACGACCGACTTTGCCTTCGGCATAAAGCTGGCGAATTCTGACTTTTTCTTTATTCGGTAACCCACTTGGCATCGGGCCTGCTGGTACGAATACAGCTGGTAAATGACCAAAGCTCAACGCCCCAATCAATAAGCCTGGTACGATTTTGTCACATACACCTAAATAGAGCGCGCCATCAAACATATTGTGGCTTAAAGCAATCGCCGTTGACATCGCAATAACATCACGACTGAATAACGATAGCTCCATGCCAGGCTGGCCTTGGGTAACCCCATCACACATGGCAGGAACGCCACCTGCAAACTGAGCAATGCCGCCCGCATCCCGTGCAGCATCTTTAATTAGTTTTGGGAAATGTTGAAATGGTTCATGCGCAGACAACATATCGTTATAAGACGAGACAATAGCAATATTGTCTTTTTTATTGCCTGTTAAAGCAGCTTTATCATCTGCTGTACAAGCCGCAAAGCCGTGCGCTAAGTTACCACAGGCTAAGACACTACGGTGCCTGTCTTCAAGCATAGCTTCATCAACACGTGCCAAATAAGTTTTACGCGATTTTTGACTGCGCTTAATGACTTCGTCGGTAACGGACTTCAATACGGGATGAATCATACTTTCTTCTCTCTCTTATTCTTTTACTTAATGACTTATATCACCTGAGATCATTCAACAATAAAAAGATCAAATGGATGATAGCGATCTGGTAAATTGGCCGGCCAGTATACCTCGACTAGGCCTTTTTCGCACGGTGCTTCGTGCAATCACCTTGCGTTGGCATCAATCACTAACCTAGCCTAATTGCATACAATTGACAAGCCAACAGCTCCTACCTTAATGTCGTAATTTAGCTTTTTACCCTTGCTGCAAAAACAATCTCAAGTGCCTGCAAGGTTCATCACCCACGAAAACACAACCACTTGGCGCACTGTCATTAACGGTAAAAACAGCGCTACTTTCCATGAGCCCATTGTCTCATTCAAAGACATAATCTCAGTGTAATCTGTCGCGAGCCCGGTCATCAAAAAGGCAAAACCATTACCCGGTGCATGTGCCCATGTCACCAAACCTGCTACATTTAGGTGTCGCCCCTTCAGAACAGGTTTCTAAAATCGTCGCCACTAAACATAGTCATGCCTAGACCGGCCATTGTGGCGCCAAAATAAGTTTGAAAACTGTCCAACGGTACGAAAGTCCGAATAGCCACCGCCAACAACACACCCAATAATAGCCAGCGTACAATCATGCGAGAATCTTTAATGCCATCCCTTAGCATGGTTTGCCCCACCCCCACCCCAAGCCAAACGAAGCTGCTTTCAATTATTTCTTTGCTTCAGGCCAAGCATGAAAATCTGCTAACTTAATCGTATTCGGATTCTCTGGCAATTTTCCGTGTTTCACCAAAGAAGTGAAAATTAGCCCACTGACAACCCCAATAAACATTGAAGCAGCGGTCAACAATAACGTCCACTGCCGACCCATCAATGCAATTAGAATCACGGTTAATAACAAAGAATTCCACGGGCTGGCAATCAAAAAGGCCATGACTTGACCTAAACTGACACCACATTGATACAAACGCATAGCGACTAGCAAGATACCGTAACTACATAAATCGAGTAAGACACAGGCAAAACTCGTACGCAATATCCCAACAAATTATCACCCTTAGCTAATCCAGCGTGTCGTCGTACTCGATAAAGAATGAATCCATCCCTGGTTTAATGCCACTCCGTTCGACGACGACCATGCTCACCAGACCTCCTCGTCACCTCGCTACGCATCGGCTCTCAAACGACTGACGGAGTGAGGGTGTCATGACTGCACTATTCTTCGCTACGCGACGAAAAAGGCTGTCATCACCAACACCTTCTAGCGGCTCGCACGACTTACTCGCTATCGCATCGTTCATCGCTGACAATGATGTCAATTAGCTCGACAAAAACAAATCAACCCGATAACCGAAAGACACTAAAACTAAAGTCGACCAAAGTGGAATATCATGCCGAGACTTTTTGGTCGTTCCCTTACTACAACACCCCGAAGGTTCAACAGGCCCAGGTGGTGGACAATAAGATGACATAAAGACCACTTAATTTAATAATGATATGATCAAATGTACGTGCTTAACCACGCATTAATATTACTTTTATATCACGATATACCTAAACTTATGACAGAACAAAAAAAACGCCGCACCATTCGAAGTTTTGTTAAACGCGAAGGCCGTCTAACGCCTGGGCAACAACGCGCCATCGAACAACTTTGGCCAAAATTTGCCATTGACGATGCAAAAACCGTTATCGATTTGGACAAGATTTTTAATAGAAATGCACCCAAAGTCATCGAAATTGGTTTTGGAAACGGCGCTTCGCTTGCAGAAATGGCAAAAAACCAACCTGACCATGACTTCCTCGGCATTGAAGTCCACCGCCCCGGTGTGGGCCAGCTCCTCAATTCAATAGAACAGTATCAACTCAGCAACTTACGTGTCGCCTGTACCGACGCCGTGGAATTACTCAAATACCGCATCGCAGATAATAGTCTCAATCGTCTCCAACTCTATTTTCCTGATCCCTGGCACAAAAAGCGCCACCATAAACGTCGAATAATTCAGCCAGAATTCGTCAAACTCCTCGCCCAAAAAATCAAACCAAATGGCCATCTTCATATGGCAACTGATTGGCAACATTATGCTGAACAAATGTTAGCGGATGTGTCTGGAAATACAGACTTCCAAAACTGTGCAGAAGATGATTATATCCCACGGCCGGACTACCGACCTTTAACAAGATTTGAACAACGCGGGCATAAATTGGGCCATGGTGTTTGGGATTTATTGTATAAACGTCAGTAAACTAGCGCTAAAATTTGCACCGATTGATGAAGTAAGTTACTTTGTAACACACCACAATGTGAGCAGGTAAAAATGAAGCAATTCAAAACATCTAAAGTTACCCTTTTTATACTAAGTACATTAGCAAGCTCTTATAGTTATGCTTCTGGCTTTGCCATTCAAGAACAAAGTATTACAGGCCTAGGGCGTGCGTTTGCTGGTAGTACCGCTGTCGCTGATGATGCTAGTACCATCTTCTTTAACCCCGCTGGACTCACACAACTAAAACAACGCGAAGTTGATCTAGGTATGAACATTATATTCCCACGCAGTGACTTTAAAAATTCGGGTTCTCGTTTACCTGGCGGCGCAGGTGCATTAACAGGTGATAATGGAAGTGGTGGCGAAGGCGGTAAAGAAGCCTTTGTGCCTAATTTCTACTATGCTCACCCACTTAATGACACAACCGTCCTAGGTTTAGGCGTAACAGCCCCTTTCGGTTTGGTAACAGAGTACAGTGACACTTGGCATGGTCGTTATCATGCTGTTCAGTCAGATATGCTAACACTAAACTTTAACCCAAGCATTGGCCATCAGCTTAATGACAAGCTGTCTGTTGGTTTCGGCCTCAATCTCCAATACATTAGTGTTCAATTAACCCAAGCTGCTGATTTAGGAGCTGCTCTACCTACCCCCGCATCACAAAGTGCAGATGGCAAAATTCGTATAGAGACTGATGATTGGAGTTGGGGCTATAATCTTGGTTTAACATACCAACTTAAACCTGCGACCCGTCTAGGAATCGCTTACCGTTCTAAAATTTCTCACACCCTTGAAGGTGATGGAAAACTCTGGTCAAGTACAAATAGTTCAGGGGACAACCTCGCTGACGAGAACATCACAGCCGATATCGACTTACCTGAAAACCTCTCCATCGCTATTCACCACCAAATAAATAACCAATGGTCTATTTCTGCTGACATAACATGGACCGGTTGGGAACGTTTTGAGGTACTCACCATCGAGTCAACAGACGGTACATTCGATCTGAATAAGCCAGAGAAATGGGATAATTCAAAACGTTACGGTATTGGTTTCGATTATGTTCATAATAATAAATGGACATTCCGCGGTGGTGTCGCCTACGATGAAACACCTATTTCTAATGAATTCAGAACAGCACGCGTTCCAGGTAACGATCGAAAATGGCTTGCTTTCGGCGCCAGCTATAAAGCAGCTAAAAACATCATTATCGATGCGAGTTATAGCCATTTATTTATCAGCGACCCAACCATTAATGAAGTTGATAGTCGTGGCTATGTGCTAGCCGGTAAATACGAGTCCAGTGTTGACTTACTGGGTGTTCAACTACGTTGGTTAATGCCTTAGTTAAACGCATCTAACCCTTGTGTCTCAAACAGGTTTCATTTCACATACTCAGGCCGTAACCTTTTACGGTCTGTTTCTAGAACGACACAAACGAAGCCCACAGAAAACGGCTTATCGAAGTTACAATTCAGCGACCAGGCAATGGTATGATACCACTTGGAATGATGTTGCAATACAAGTAGCCCGCTGGCAAACAGCCTTAAACAAAGAGCAACTACAGCCGAGCGAACGGGTCGCCATCAATTTACGCAACTGCGTTGAATGGGTTATTTTTGATCAAGCCGCTATGGGACTAGGCCTAATCATCGTCCCTCTTTACCCCGATGACCGTCCCGATAACGTCGCTTATATCTAACGTGATGCCAATGTGAAAGTACTGCTTTTACAAAACAGTAAACAATGGCACCGGCTTAAACCTGCCATCACACCTGAATACGAATTAAAGCGTGTCTTAATACAAAATTAAAGAATCGACACCCCTCGGCAGACCAGCAAATTATGTTAATGACTGGCTAACGACCGATAATGCTGAACTACAAAATACACCAGGACAACCGTACGACCTTGCCTCTATCATTTATACCTCCAGCACAACTGGGCGGCCTAAGGGCGTAATGTTAAGTCACCAAAATATGCTATCTGTGGCATATGGCGGGCTCAAATGTATTGATATCTTGCCTAGTGACCTCTTCCTCTCTTTTTTACCGCTCTCCCATACGCTAGAGCGCGCCGCTGGCTATTATTTACCAATGATGGCTGGTGCTGCCGTGGCTTACGTGGCTTACGTGGCTTACGTGGCTTACGTGCGTGGCATCCCGCAACTAGCCGAAGATTTACTGCAAGTTAAACCGACAGCACTGATTGCCGTCCCCCGTATTTTTGAGCCTATTTATACCCGTGTTCACACCCAACTTAAAGAAAAATCCCCCCTTGCCCAACGTTTATTTCACAAGGCTGTAGCCACTGGCCTACAACGCTTTGAATATCAGCAAAAACGACAAAGCTGGCATCCTAATCTACTACTCTGGCCACTACTCGACAAATTAGTCGCTTCAAAAATAAAACAACGTTTAGGCGGAAATATACGCATGATTCTCAGCGGTGGCGCCGCCCTGCCACACACGGTGGCCGAATTATTTATCGGCTTAGATTTTTGCCTACTCCAAGGCTACGGTTTAACAGAAACCAGCCCTGTAATCAGTGTCAATACACCCACAAACAACTTTCCAGGCAGTGTCGGTACTGTTATTCCTAGTGTAACTGTCAAAATTGGCGACAATGATGAGCTCCTCGCCAATGGAACCGGTGTCATGCTAGGTTACTGGAATAATGATAAGACAACATCACAGACGATTGATAACAGAGGCTGGCTACATACCGGAGATCAAGCTCGCATCAGTGACACTGGGCATGTTTATATCACGGGACGCATCAAAGATATCCTTGTAATGAGTAATGGAGAAAAAGTGCCTCCTGGTGATATTGAAGCCGCTATCCTGATGAACCCACTCTTTGAACAAGTACTGGTGCTGGGTGAAGGTCAATCATTCCTCGCTGCACTCATTGTACTCAACGCCGATATCTGGCCTAACGTAGCTCAAACGCTAAGTCTTGATAAAAAAATCCCGACAGCTTGACTGATAAATTGTTACACAGCGATATCTCAAAGCAACTAAGGCAAGCACTTTCTACCTTCCCTGCCTATGCAAAAATTAGACAAGTCTTGTTCACCTTGCGCCTTGGACAGTCGAAAATGATTTAATGACGCCGACAATGAAAATAAAACGGCCTAAAGTAATTGCCCATCATCAATCCGAAATTGATCACATCTACAATAAAAATCAAAAAAGCTAAACCGAGCTGAAATTGAAACGATTAAGCCAAAAGCAGCATCACCGCTTCAACTGTGTGGAATGAACCAAAGATCAATAGCCTATCACCGTGCTTAGCCTCAGTCCGAGCCTTTGTATAGGCATCATCAACCGAATCACAAGCATAAACCGGTTTATCAGCAACTGTCTTCTCAATCTGTACAGATAATTCAGAACCGCTTTGGCCTCGTTTAACGCTCAAACCGCCGACATACCATGTCTCAATAATGGCATTTAATTGTTCAGCAACCGCACTCGCATTCTTGTCTTTTAACATCCCCAAAACAGCAATGGTTCTGCCTTCACAAGACGTCGATGCTAATAAATGTGCAAGGTTTATCGCGCCATGGACATTGTGGGTCACATCAAAATAGTGATTAACGGGACCAGCCACCTTCTGAAAACGGCCAGCAAGCGTCACATCCGCTAAACCCTGATTAATCAAGGCTTGAGCAATAACAAAGCCCTGCTCAATCAATAGGCTCACCACCTGCAAAACAGCAGCCGCATTTTGAATCTGATAATCACCAGCTAAAGCAGGAAAAACGAGATAATCCCAGCTTTGTTTTACGTTTGACCAATGCCAAGTTGAACTTTCAATGCCATAATTAAAATGTTGACCCGCAATAAAGACATTAGCCTCAAGCTGTTGCGCATAAGATAATAATGAGTGTGACGGCGCTACTTCTGAGCAAACAACTGGCTTATTGCCACGAATAATACCTGCTTTCTCATACGAAATCGTGTCTCTATCGGTCCCTAACCACTGTGTGTGATCAAGGCTAATCGGCGTAATCAAAGCAATATCCGCATCAAACAAATTCACTGCATCTAGACGACCACCCATCCCGGTTTCTAATATCGCAATATCAATCTTCTGTTCACAAAACAAAATAATGGCCGCTAAGGTCGCAAACTCAAAATAAGTTAACGAAACGTCATCTCTAGCTTGATCAATCAGCTCAAAAGCACGACAAATAACCTCGTCTGCACAGGCTTGACCCGCCACCGCAATGCGTTCGTTATAATGTAATAAGTGAGGTGATGTATACGTACCGGTCTTATAACCTGCCGCACGCAAAATTGAATCTAGTATCGCAACCGACGAACCCTTACCATTAGTCCCTGCGACAGTGACCACTTTAAAAGGAAGAATCGACGCTAAGTTTAAACGTTGCCAGACTTGACCAATTCGTTCAAGCCCTGGATCAACGTCTGTAAAATGGAGATTTTCTTGCCAAGCCAGCCATTCTGGCAAGGTATCAAATCGCATTATTCGCCCGTATTAGGCTGCGTCGCGCTTTTGAAGCACTGACAACATTTTAGATAAACAATCACGCATATCACGGCGATCGACAATCATGTCAACAGCACCATGTTCAAGTAAAAACTCGCTGCGCTGAAAGCCTTCTGGTAACGTTTCACGTACTGTCTGCTCAATAACACGGGGGCCTGCAAAGCCAATCAGCGCCTTAGGTTCCGCGATATTGATATCACCTAACATCGCTAAACTAGCAGACACTCCACCCATTGTTGGATCAGTCAACACGGAAACAAAAGGCAGACCTTCATTACTTAACTGAGCCAAAATTGCACTGGTTTTCGCCATTTGCATTAATGAAAACAAACCTTCTTGCATCCGGGCGCCGCCACTGGCGGAAAAACAAACTAACGGCACGCGTTGTCCTAATGCCACTTTAGCAGCACGTACAAATTTCTCGCCCACAACCGAGCCCATTGAGCCCCCCATAAAGCTAAAGTCAAAAGATACCGCAACCAAGGGCAAACCATTGACCGTACCTGACATGACCATTAAAGCATCATTCTCACCCGTTGCCTTTTGTGCTTGAGTTAAGCGATCTTTATATTTTTTACTGTCTTTAAACTTCAACGTATCGACAGGAGTCACATCCATCGCAATGTCTTGTCTTTCTTCATTTTCATCTAAGAAATTCTCAAGACGTCTCCGCGCGGTAATACGCTGATGATGGTCACATTTAGGACAAACATGTAGATTGCGCTCAAATTCGGCATTATACAAGACACTGTCACAAGCTGGACATTTACACCAAACACCCTCAGGAACTGAGCGACTGCGTACTGTCGTCCGTATTTTCGAAGGTAATATTTTCTCAAACCAACTCATATTGTGACCCTAATAAAAATGCTATCTCTCACTATTTTGCCATATCCCGCGCATTAATGGCATGCCGCATTTCTGCAACCAAACCAGCCAACGCTACAGGCAATGAGTCTAAGTTATGTTCATGCTCGGCAATACAGTTCACCAACGTGCTCCCGACAACAACTGCATCGGCCACATCAGAAACAGCCGCTGCCGATTTGCCATCACGAATCCCAAAGCCCACCCCTAACGGTAGGTCAGTATATTGTTTCAGTATAGTCAACTTATCAGCTAACTGCGACACATCGATTGTCGCTGATCCCGTTACACCCTTTCTCGACACATAGTAAATGAACCCTTTGGCATGCTTTGAAATCTCAGCCATCCTTGCTTCTGTCGTTGTTGGCGCCACTAAGAAAATGGTATCAATACCATGTGCTTCCATCGTTGGCATAAACGTATCTGACTCTTCTGGTGGCATATCGACAGTCAGCACACCATCAACCCCTGCCTCTTTCGCCGTCTGAGCAAACTCAGTATAGCCCATCGCTTCTAATGGATTCGCATAGCCCATTAGAATAATCGGCGTTTCACTATCCTTCTCTCTAAACTGTGCCACCGTAGCTATCACATGCTTAAGAGACATATCATTTTTCAATGCTCTTTCACATGCTTTCTGAATGACTGGGCCATCAGACATTGGATCAGAAAAAGGGATTCCCAGCTCCAATAAGTTCGCACCCGCTTCAACCATCGCATGCATCATCGGCACCGTCACCCAAGGCTTCGGATCACCGGCTGTAATATACGGAATTAATGCAGTTTGCCCATCCGCTTTTAATTGTGCAAAGCATTGACTAATACGACTCATCTTGTTTATTTCCAACCCTTTAAACTTTCAAACCGGTTAACGATGCCACAGTATGCATATCTTTATCACCACGACCTGACAAATTAACCAAAATAGACTGGTCTGCTGTCATCGTCACGGCTAATTTACTGGCATAGGCCAGAGCATGACTTGTCTCTAATGCTGGGATAATCCCTTCTGAACGCGTCAAGTCATGAAACGCCTGTAATGCTTCATCGTCAGTCACAGACACGTAATTAGCACGACCAATATCCTTCAACCACGCATGTTCAGGTCCGACACCTGGATAATCTAAACCCGCAGAAATAGAATGCGTTTCGATAATTTGACCACGTTCATCTTGGAGCAAATAAGTTCGGTTACCATGCAATACACCCGTACTACCCGCACACAATGCAGCTGAATGTTGGCCCGTTTCAATACCGTGACCTGCACCTTCAACCCCATACATAGCAACTGATTTATCATTAATAAATGGATGGAATAGACCGATGGCATTCGAGCCACCGCCAATACATGCCACCAAGGCATCCGGCAGCTTACCGGTGTTATCTAACATCTGTTGACGTGCTTCACGCCCAATAATGGCTTGAAAGTCGCGGACCATGGCAGGATACGGGTGCGGTCCAGCCACCGTGCCAATAATATAAAATGTTTCATCAACATTCGTTACCCAGTCACGCAAGGCTTCGTTTAAGGCATCTTTAAGCGTTTTTGAACCTGATTCTACCGGTACAACTTCAGCGCCTAATAATTTCATTCGATAAACGTTCTGGGCTTGGCGCTTAACATCTTCAGCACCCATATAAACGATACATTCCATACCCAAGCGTGCAGCAACAGTTGCACTGGCAACACCATGCTGACCTGCACCCGTTTCGGCAATGATACGTTTTTTGCCCATACGTTTAGCCAATAACGCCTGACCAATCGTATTATTAATTTTATGCGCACCAGTATGATTTAAGTCTTCACGCTTTAAATAAATCTTAGCACCTCCCATGCGTTGGGTCCAATTCTCAGCAAAGTAAATCGGCGATGGCCGGCCAACAAAGTCAGCTAAGTCTCGATCCATTTCACCTTGAAAGCCAGGATCATTTTTGTATAGGTTATACGCTTCTTCCAACGCATAAATCGCGGACATTAACGTCTCACCTACAAACCGACCACCATAAGGCCCAAAATGGCCTCGTTCATCAGGGTATGTATCGTAGTAGTTATCATCCATCTGCTTAGCCATTTTTTACCTCTCGCATAAAAGCAGTCATTTTTGTTTTATCTTTAATACCTTTGTCTTGTTCAACCCCACCACTGACATCAACAGCATAAGGTTGCACCTGTTGTATTGCACTCGCCACATTATCGACCGTTAATCCACCAGCCAGGATAATCGGTTTATTAATTGTCTCAATCATAGACCAATCAAACACCTGGCCTGTTCCCCCAGGTACACCGGCTTGGTAACTATCTAATAACAAGGCCGACGCATGATGATACCGTTCTGATAACGCGATCAAATTAGTCTCTTCTCGCATCCTAATCGCCTTCATATAAGGCCGATTAAACTGCGCGCAATAATCAGGACTCTCATCACCATGAAACTGTAAAACATCAATCGGTAATGCCGCTAAACAAGCTTGCACCTCGGCCACCGCCGCATCAACAAATAACGCTACAATACTGACAAATGGCGGTAAACCCGCCACAACAGCCTTAGCTTGCGCAACGGTCACGAACCTTGGGCTTGCAGAATAAAACACTAGCCCAATCGCATCAGCGCCCATTTCAATAACAAATTCAGCATCTTGGCGCTGTGTGATGCCACAAATTTTCACACGTGTTCTCATGGATAAGGTCTGAGAAGGAAAGTTAACTAGCTACTTTACCAGACCACTGGGAAAGTCGACACTGTCGGAAGCCCATAATGGGCAGGATAATCAACTTTCACGAAGTAGAGCCCTTCAGGTGGTGATGTAATTCCGCCGTGCGCACGGTCAGCACCTTCCAACACTTCCGAGGCCCAAGAAACTGGTCGTTTACCTTCACCAATCGGCACCAGAACACCTACAATATTTCGCACCATATGATGTAAAAAGGACTGACCGATGACATCAATTGCAATGCAATCACCTTGTCGGGATACAGTAATAGATTCCATCGTTTTAAATGGGATTTTAGCCTGACAGTCTTTGGCACGAAAAGCAGAGAAATCATGATAACCCACCAATAAATCTGCTGCCGCTTGCATCCTATCGACATCCAATTTTTGGAAATACCACCACATGCGTTTCGCATGCACCGATGAACGACTGACACGGTTTAAAATAATATACCGATAAGCTCGTTTAACCGCCGAAAAACGCGCACTGAAAGTCTCATCAACCGTTTTAGCCCACACCACGTTCATATCTGAAGGGAGGTTGGTATTTAAGCCAAGAACCCAATTATGCGGGTCACGTATCGCGTCCGTATCAAAATGAACGACTTGCTGTAAGGCATGAACACCTGAATCCGTTCGACCTGCGGCGACGGTTTTAATAGCTTGGTTTGCAACCCGGCTAATGGCCTTCGTCAAACAGCCTTGAACTGTTCTCTGTTCTTTCTGAATTTGCCAACCAGCAAATTGGGTGCCGTCATATTCAACACCTAAAACAATCCGCTTCATTCAAACCCTACTTATGACAAGTCATCCAACAGTTTTTTAGCACGAGATTGTTGTTCATCATTACCTTCACTCACAATCTCTTCGAGAAAACTTTTTGCCCCATCATAATCGCCCATTTCAATATAAGCCGTGGCCAAATCTAATTTTGTTTCCGCTTCATCAATTTGGTCTAAATCACTCAGATCAAACTCTAACTCATTCTCATCAACACCAGACAACGCTATTGATGCGGCTTCTAATTCACTCGCTTCATCAGAAAGCGACTCGACAGCATCAGGTGTCTCTGTCTCTGAATCAGAATCAAGGTCAAAAAGCAACACCGCGTCAGGCGTGTCACTATTGTCATCAACGTCAAATGTTAAGCTGGCCTCTAACTCAGCTAGATCGACAATGGGCTCTTCAACTAATGGCTCAGAAAATAAGGCATTCTCCGCATCTAACTCTCGGCCCCAACCTGCCACTTCCGCCCACGCCATTGAATCACCTTCAACAGTATATTGACGCGCCAACTCGACAAAAGCACTGGCTTTACCTTGTTTATAATGGGTAAACAATAATTTTTGAATCACAACCATATTAGACGGCACATTATTGTAGGCTTCTTCTAACAACAAGCCAGCCTTATCAAAATCGCCATGCTCCACAGAAACGTCTGCATCTTTAATTAAGTCATCAACTGTTTTCATGGGCTCAACTACAACGTCTTCAACTGCTACCGACGTCGTTGCTACGACTATGGGTGTCACAGGTGAAACAGGCGATTTAATATTCCCTACAGCCTCATTCCAAGGCACTTTCCGTCCATCTTCAACCCGTTTCCGACCGAGGAAGAGTAAGCCCAACAACAAACCTAAAACAGCCAATAAAGCTTGTAACTTATATTTTATTAGGAAAGTCTGACTCTTTTCCGAAAATGTCATTGGTGCAGCTGTATCTTCGTTTACAGCAGCTTGTTCACTATGGTCTTCAACTTCGACCACAGAGTCTGATTCTGAAATATTCGCATCAGCCACTGCTTCATTAGCATCAGTATCCGCAGCGTGCTCTGTGGCAGCCTTCACACCATCCAACGCCTCAGCAGTTAAATCAGCTTTTATATCTTCCGCCAATTCATCTAATGCTGGTGTTTCAACCACTGCTTCTGATTGGGCAGCTTCTTGTTCTAATTTACTTTGTAATTTCGCTAAATCAGGGTCTTGTAATGCAATCAGCTTCCGCAAGGTTTGGATCTGTTCTTCCATCGCAGCCATACGAAATTTAATATCAACATTTTCTTGCTGCTGGCTCTCAATTACTCCTTGCGCCATCGTCAATTTATCGCTGAGCGCTTGGACTTTTTCATTACCAAATGCGGCTAAATCATTATCACTCAATATCGTGTCATCATTTGAGCCCAACAGTTGTAATCGCGCTACTGGCTCAACTTCTGCCCCAGGCACAGCAACATTAGGTAATGTTTCTTCCATCTCTGAAGCCGAGGCTTGTTCAACTTGAGCCGCAATAGAAGGTGTGCTTGCTTGTGGTTTATTGCCGTTTTTCCAAAAAACATTCTGCTGCTTTACCACTGAGACAGCTTGTTGCTGGTTTAACTGTCGAATATCATTAGCAGAAGGAATCGCCAAGGTATAGCCACTTTTCAGACCATTAATATTCCCCTTAATAAAAGCCTTCTGATTATGTTTAACCAAGGCCATCATCATCTGATGAACAGATACATCGCGATGCGGACGTGTTTTTAAAGCAATATCCCACAACGTATCCGTTCTTGATGTTGCCCCATAACTACTTGTACCTGTTAGGCTAGGGGCATTATATTGTTTCGCATTTTGAATAGGGCGCTGCTGACGAGCAACCTGCCTCGGCGCACTAATACTCGGTGAGGCCACCTGTTGTACTCGTTTTTTTTCAGTAAAAATATGTTTTGGAGGATCAAGTAATACTGTGTATTCACGAATCAATTGACCACTACTAGTCTTAGCCAGTAACAAAAAATCTAATAACGGCTCTTTAACGGGATCCTTTGAACTCACTTTGATAATTGCCTTACCCGCTTTCTGAGACACTTTAAATTTCAACTGGGTAATCACAGCATTCTTAACTAAGCCCGCACGCTCAAATTCATCATTAGAGGCCAAACGAACTTGTAATGTCTCCGCCTCATCACCACTGACAGCATTAACAGAAATTTCGGCTTTAAAAGGTTCGTTCAATGCCGAGGATAACTCAAGCTTCCCAAGTCCCAATGCATGAGCTGGTAGTGTCGCCAAAAGCCCTAATGTACCCATCACGCTAATGCTGATGAATACCCTAGTTTTCATCCCCAGAGCCTTGATCCAATAATTCTTATAGCTCATCATGACGGACTATAAATATTTTTCAACCAATACTTCCGCAATCTGAACGCTATTCAATGCCGCACCCTTCCGCACATTATCAGCCACCACCCACAAATTGAGCCCACGTGGGTGAGAAATATCCTCTCGAACACGACCGACATAAACAGGATCCTGTCCTGAAGCGTCACTCACCGCCGTCGGATAGCCGCCATCTTGATGACTATCTATCAACTCAATACCATCGAACGCCATAAATAATTTTTTCGCTTCCTCAGCGGTAATCTTATCCCGTGTTTCGATATGTAAGGCTTCAGAATGACCATAAAAAACCGGTACGCGAACAGCTGTTGGGTTAACGACAATAGAATCATCACCCATAATTTTTTTCGTTTCCCACACCATTTTCATTTCTTCTTTGGTGTAGCCATTGTCCTCAAACACATCAATATGTGGCAATACATTAAACGCAATTTGCTTAGGGTAAACGGCACTTTCAACAGGGCGGCCATTCAATAAAGAAGCCGTTTGTTTGGCTAGTTCATCCATGGCTGGCTTACCTGTGCCTGACACAGCTTGATAAGTCGCCACATTAATCCGCTCAATACCAACAGCGTCATAAATAGGTTTTAATGCAACCATCATTTGAATGGTAGAACAGTTAGGGTTGGCAATAATGCCTCGATTTTTATAATCCGCAATCGCTTCTGGGTTGACTTCCGGTACGACCAAAGGAATCTCATCGTCATAACGAAACTGTGACGTATTATCAATCACCACACAACCTGCGGCCGCCGCGATAGGCGCATATTTTTTTGACACACTAGCACCAGGGGAGAATAGACCCACCTGTACTTTTGAAAAATCAAATGTCGCTAAATCTCCAACTAATAGAGAGCGGTTGCCAAAATCAACTGTACTACCCGCCGAACGTGCACTCGCTAATGCATACACTTTACCAACGGGGAAGTGTCGCTGATGTAAAATCTCCAACATCGCCTCGCCCACTGCACCAGTTGCGCCCACAACAGCCACATCTACTTTTTTACTCACGTTTCTCTCACTTATTTTAGTTTAATGCCGACACAACAGCATCGCCCATCTCGGATGTACCCACTTTCGTCATACCATCCGAATAAATATCGGCAGTACGTAATCCTTTATCAAGCACATCACTCACTGCAGCTTCTAATCTATCAGCCATCACTGCTTCATTTAAGCTATAACGTAACATCATGGCAACGGACAAAATAGTCGCCAAAGGATTCGCAATATTCTGACCAGCGATATCCGGCGCGGAACCGTGAATCGGTTCATACATGCCTTTACTATTTTCATCCAAAGACGCTGAGGGCAACATACCAATTGAACCCGTCAACATCGAGGCACAATCAGACAAAATATCACCAAACATATTGGTCGTCACCATCACATCAAACTGCTTAGGCGCACGAACCAATTGCATCGCGGCGTTATCAACATACATATGGCTCAACTCAACGTCATTATAATCATCGGACAATGTCGTCATTGTCTCACGCCACAACTCAGTACATTCAAGTACATTAGCTTTATCAACTGAACACAAACGGCCTTGGCGTTTACGCGCAATATCAAACGCCACTTTACCAATACGGTTCACTTCACTTTCACGATAAACCAAGGTATTAAAACCTTCTTTCTCGCCGCCGTCTAATGTGCGAACACCACGCGGTTGACCAAAATAAATACCACCTGTTAATTCGCGAACGATCATCAAATCTAAACCTGCCACAACCTCTGCTTTTAATGTAGACGCATCAGCCAATTGTGGATATAAAATCGCAGGACGTAAGTTAGCAAATAAGTTCAACTCGCTACGGATACCCAACAGTCCTTTTTCAGGACGAACGCTAATGTCCAACAACTCCCATTTATAACCACCAACAGCACCCAATAAAATCGCATCTGCCGCCTCCGAAATAGTCACGGTCTCTGCAGGTAAAGGTGTACCAGCTTCGTCATAGGCAGCACCACCAATCAAACCATACTCAAGCTCAATATCTAAGCCTTGTATTTTTAATGCTTCCAGCACTTTCACAGCTTCAGCAACAATCTCTGGTCCAATACCATCACCAGGTAAAACGGCTATCTTTTTTGTCATACTCTCTTCTTAATTTATCTATTAACTTATGTATGGTCTATACCTAGGCTGTCGGAAATAGCCAAGGTGCTTCTTGTTGACGACGTTGCTCATATGCTTTGATCTCATCGGTATGTTGCAAAGTGAGACCAATATCATCTAATCCTTGCATCAAACAGGTCTTTTTAAATTCATCCACCTCAAAAGGGACTGTTGATCCGTCGGATAACTGAATTTGTTGAAGAGGTAAATCAATTTTCAATTCAAAACCTGGTGTTGCCAAAACAGCTTGGAATAAACTTTCGACAACACCTTCAGCCAATTCTATGGCCAAAATGCCATTTTTACTGGTGTTATTAAAGAAAATATCAGCAAAACTCGGCGCAATCACAGCCCGAAAACCAAAATCTTCTAAAGCCCAAACGGCATGCTCACGACTCGAACCACAACCAAAATTTTCACGCGCTAACAGAATATTCCCGCCCTGATAACGTGGTTGATTCAACACGAATTCAGTATTTAAAGAACGACCTTCACAGGATTCACCCGGCTGACCTAAATCTAAGTAACGCCACTCATCAAATAAATTTGGGCCAAAACCACTACGTCGAATCGATTTTAGAAATTGCTTTGGAATAATGGCATCAGTATCGACATTGGGTCTATCCAATGGAATCACAATGCCTTGTTCTACATTAAATGCTTGCATGAATTATCTGTTTTCTCTTATTCAAAAACGCCTATCATGTCACCATGACCACGTTAATGAAAATCAACGTTTAGGCAATCCTACTGTTTCTCTACATCCGTGATCTGACCTTCCACTGACTCGTAATCTTTATTCAACTGATCAATCGACTGCGATAAAGCCTCTTTCACCACCGACTTCAACACGATAATCTCAACACGCCTATTTTTAGCACGATTTTTTGACGAGTCATTAGGCATTAAAGGTTGTGTTTCAGCATAGCCTTCCAACACAAAACGATCTGCAGCTATCTGACCTGTTTTTAGAAACTCATGTACAACCGAAGTCGCACGTGACGTTGATAACTCCCAGTTGGAACGATAACGCGGTGTACTAATTGGTATATTATCAGTATGACCAGCAACCGCAATTTTACCATCAGTATTCAATAAAACATCATGAATTTTAGCTAAAATAGGCAAAAAGTCACGGTTAAGGCGAGCACCACCCGAAGGAAAAGAACCTTTTTCACGGATCCGAATCACAATCCGCTGTAGCTGTGCCTCAACATCGATAAGGCCTTCCGCGATTTCACCTTCTAGCGCTTCTTTAAATTTTTCAGCCTCTTCGGCCAATGCTTGGGCTTCTTGTTTTGCCACTGCTTCGGCGTCCATTTTCACTTTTAGCGCATCACGCGTGTCATCAATCGTATCTTGACGGATCTCTTTCAAAGGTGTCGGCCGCGGTTCACCCGGACTAAATTCTTGAGCAATAATGCTTGTTCCTTTAGGAATTTCATTTACAGACACTTCACGCTGCACACCAAAAGCATTATCTAAGGATTTCACCACCATCTTATATTTCAAGGCATCCATTTCGGCAAAGGACAATAGTAAAACAAAGAAACACATCAGCAGAGACATTAAATCTGCGAAGGTGCCCATATAGGCTGGTAGGCCCTCCGGTGGACACTTATGTTCTGGTTCGTCACTCATTATTCAGTGGCTTCTCCCGCTTCAGGTAAATCCGCATCACGCTGAGAGGCAGGCAAGTAATTCTTAAGTAACTCTTCTAATACTTTCGGATTTTGACCTTCTTGAATACCCAACACACTCACAATAATAATATTCTTCTTCATTTGCTCTTCGGCACTACGCAAAGCCAATTTATCCGATATCGGTAACGCAAACATATTGGCTAACATCGCACCGTAAAGCGTCGTCAGCAATGCCACAGCCATCGCAGGGCCAATCGATTTTGGATCTGACATATTCGATAGCATCTGAACCAACCCCACCAAGGTCCCAATCATGCCCATAGCTGGGCCAGCATCACCCATTTGTTTAAAGATCGCTTGACCGATAGTATGACGTGCTACCGTTTCATTCATTTCAGTCGTCAATGAGCTACGTACAACATCCGGCTCATGGCCATCAACCAACATCGTAATACCCGTTTGCAAAACAGGATTACTAACTTCACGGCCTTCTAATGCCAACAAGCCCTCTTTACGTGCCACTGTTGCTAAGTCCACCACAGAAGCAATGAGTTCTTCAGCTGTTTCGGCTTTATTTGTAAAGGCTTTACCTGCTGTCTTAAACGCCCCGAGAAACTGTCCTAAGTTAAACCGCATCATCACAACAGCAATCGTACCGCCAAGTACAATCATAAGAGACGGTGCATTAATAAACACCAATGCGCCTGAACCTAACGCAATCGTTGCAATGATTAACGCCCATGCTACTACTACTCCAATCAGCGTAGCTAAATCCACTCGTTCATCCTCACTAATCCTATATTGTTATTTTTGCCCAGCGGCTTCATTAAATAATGTAGTCCAATTCTACCCAACAACATTTAAAAAAAATTGAACTGGGGTCACTTTAAAACCATTTTGTTATGATTTTTTTTAAAATAAACACAACTAGCTGGCAAAATTAGCAAAATGATCACTAAGAACAACGCCAACAACGGCCATAGTATCGGCCGATTCCAGACTTGCAGAAGTGCAAAACGTTTTTCCACATCGATTCGACGGTATTTCATCGTATTGTTCGCCATTAAATTTGGCTTCACATTTTGATTCCACGCGTGATAAAGCGAAAATTGTTTCGGATGATATCCCCATACCCACGGCGAATCTTCTCTTATTATTGCCAACATTTGGTTAATAATTACTTGTCGTTCTGCCGTGTTCGGCATCACTTTCATTTGTTCGAACAAACGATCAAACTCAGCGTTCTCATAGTTAGCTGAGTTTTGACCACCATATGAAGCCTGACCGTTCGGTCCATATAGCAAGAAAAGAAAATTTTCAGGATCAGGATAGTCCGCGTTCCAGCCCCATTGAAATAACTGCGCCTGACCACTACGCATCTTATCTTGGAAACGGTTATAGTCCGTATTTCGAACCACCAATTGAACCCCTAGTTTCTGAAACTGCTTACGTAACCAATCAAAGGTTGCTCGTGCCTCTGATCCACCCGCAGGCACATCCAAATACAATGTTAAAGGTTTACCCGTTGTCACATCACGTCCTTCTGGGTAACCCGCTTCTACTAATAAAGCTTTTGCCTGCTCAATTGACTGTCGCTGTATGCGATCATCTTGCCACTGATAGACAGAAGCATTCACACCCGTTTTGCCGATCTCATAACCAAAAATACCGGGCGGTATCGGGCCTTGTGCAGCAATACCCCGGCCATTTAAAAAAATAGAGATATATTCCTCATAATCAACCACGATAGAAATCGCTTGTCTGAGCTTTTTCGCAGAGTCAGATAAACCGCCAACAACTTTATCTTGCATATTAAAGCCCATATAAAAAATCGACGTCCCAACCGCTGTTCTTAAGGCCACCCCTTTCTTTTCCATCTCATCACTTAAGCCAAAGTCACCGCCATTACCCACTTTGATAGCTTGCTCAAAGCTATCAGAACTAATGCCACTGACATCGTAGTAACCTTGTAAAAACTTATTCCAATAAGAAGTTTGTTCTTTTTCTAACAAAAACACCACTTTATCGACAAACGGCATTAACTGACCTGCATCAGCTAGTAATCCCTCTTCCATATCATCAGCCTCACCTTCTGTCGGATAAGCATCAGCACGGTAGTTAGGATTCTTTTCTAACACCATTCGACTGTTGGGATTATTTTCTGTCAAACGGTAAGGTCCCGTACCAACCGGAAACCAATCCATCGTGATATTGCGTTTAATCAAACCTGGCTGGCGGTATAGTGCATCTGCCTCCCAAGGCACAGCAGCAAAAAATGGCATCGCCAACCAATAACGTAATTGTGGATAGCGGCCAAACACCTTGATTTCATAGCGATAGCGATCAAGCACTCGGACACCCGATAATTCCCCGCCCCGTAAATCGATCTCTTGGCCTTGTTTTGCCTTCTCACGTAGCTCGGCCGCATAGTCAGATAATCCAACAATATATTCCCCCATCAAGCCCAAAATAGGAGAATGTATTTTAGGGCTGGCTAATCGTTTTATTTGATAGACATAATCTTCAGCTACCAACTCTCTCGTGCCCATTTGTTCAAAATCTGACAAGGTCTGAATGCGTTCCAAAGCGTCATCAGTCAATGCCTGGTATAGCAGCGAACCCTGCTCATCACGAGCGAAAGCGGGATGAGGTTGAAACTGAATTCCTGGTTTAATCGTAATGGTATAAACACTAAAGGCAACATCGGCTTGGCCATTATCAGCGACAGCTTCCCCTGCTTCATTCAAATAATGTACCGCCGGCATCTCTGTCGCCGTCAACGGCATCAATTCGTAAGGTCGTTTTAAATAATGATATTGCAACGGCGGTTCGTAAATCTGCCCCGTAAACTGCGCTTCATTAGCGCTGTATGAGCGTGCAGGATCAAGGTGTTTTGGCCTCAATGCAAAAGAACTATAAAGAATATTTTCTTTTGCTTGCTGTTCAGCATAAGGCGAATTAATCGCATCCAAGTCACAACCAATTAAACAACTGAAAATAATAATGTAAAAGCACGATAAAAATTGTCGCATAGTCTTTACCCATTTTTAATAGTGCAATCATTATAAACCGTTCATAACGTGACTGCCTCCATCAGAAACAGGTAGACTACGAGAGTTTTTATTGTTTTATTCGCTAATTTAGGAGACAACCCATGGGGTTCTTACAAGGCAAACGTGTATTAATTGTTGGTGTTGCCAGCCCACGCTCAATCGCAGCTGGTATTGCACTAGCAATGGCTCGCGAAGGTGCAGAAATCGCCTTCACATATCAAACCGACAAACTCAAATCTCGCGTTGAAAAAATCGCAGAACAATGTGGTACTGATCCTGCCCTACTATTCCCATGTGATGTCGCTAGCGATGACCAAATTAATGCGGTTTTTGAACAACTTGGGCAGCACTGGGATGGCCTTGATACCGTCATACATTCTGTTGGATTTGCACCCCGTGAACAACTCCAAGGCAGTTATGTCGACAGTGTCACCCGTGAAGGTTTCGCCATAGCACATGATATCAGTGCATACAGCTTTACTGCTTTAGCCAAAGCGGGTAAAGACATGATGGCAGGACGCAACGGCTCATTACTGACATTAAGCTATCTAGGTGCAGTTCGTGCCATCGAAAACTACAACGTCATGGGCGTCGCCAAAGCTAGCTTAGAAGCCAACGTCCGTTATATGGCTTACTCTCTTGGTGAAGAAGGTATTCGCGTTAATGCGATATCAGCAGGCCCAATCAAAACATTAGCCTCCGCAGGCATTGGTGACTTTGGAAAAATGTTGGCCTATGGTGAACGTAATTCACCATTACATCGCAATGTCACCATTGAGGAAGTGGGTAATGTCGCTGCTTTCCTATGTTCAGACCTCGCCTCTGGCGTCACCGGTGAAATTACTTATGTCGATGCCGGTTACAGTATTATTGGTATCGGCGACAAATAGCCATCAACTAAAAATACAAATAAAAAAGGCGCTTTTAAGCGCCTTTTTTATGGTCGTCATCTCCGATAAATCACTTCAAATAAGCAGGTGAAATCTCAATATCCGCACCCGATTTTAAACTGGCTAGAAAAGCTTCCAATTCACTCTCACCGCTACTTCTGGCAAGATAAGCTGACAAGCCTGCACGATCCTGTTCAGAAACAGAATCAACTCCGGCCTCTATAACCGATTTCAATTCAATGATGGCATAATCGCCATTACTTAAACTAAAGCCATGATATACAGGCACATCAACCGGTTTCTGCATCTCGTAAGCTTGGTCAAGGATTTCTCTATCAATCGCTACTTGAGTACGAGCAATCACCGACATCTCATGCCACTGCCCTGCTTCAAACAGAGGAGATCCCGCCTCACCTGATTTTAATTTGGTTAATAAGCCTTGACCAATTTCACGCGACTTTTGCTCAGCACGCTCTAATTTTAGCTGGCTCTTAATCTCTGGAGCGACTGTATCAAAAGGTAATTGGCTGGCTAATTCATGTGTTTTTTTATGCACAACAACCAACTGCGTATCAGATAACTCAATAACCGCACTATTTAAGTCTTCAACCAACACTTCATCACTAAAAGAGACATTCACCAGTTTCTTATGTTCAGCGATGCCATCACCACCTTCACGTGTAAAGAAGTCAGAACGCTTAATCTTTAAAGACAGTTCTTCAGAAGCCAAATTCAGATTATCTGGGTTTTCATAACTCAACTCAGCCAATAATTCCGCTTGTTCAAAGAATAACTGCTCTGCTTGTTGACGGCGATAGCTTGCCTCAATCTCTACTTTCACATCTTCATGCGCTTTACCTTCAGATGCTTGAATCTCGGTAACCTGAATCAAATGGTGACCATATTCAGTCTTAATAATTTGACTAACATCGCCAACAGTAGCCAGGCCAAATAATGCCTCATCAAACGCTTCATCGCCCATGACACCCAGCTGCATAAAACCAAGGTCACCACCGGTACTTGCCGAACCTGTATCCTGTGACAGCTCTCTTGCCACAAGATCGAACGCTTCGCCTTTGCCTAGCCTGTGCTCTGCCGCTGCCAACACCTTTAATGCTGTTTCAGCATCACCTTCAATCAAAATATGGCTAGCACGACGCTGTTCTGGGCTCATGAACTGGCTTTTATTATCAGTATAAAATTGAGCAAGTGTTGCATTATCAACCACTATTTTCTCGGCTAAATCAGCCACCGACAATTCTAAATAATCAACTGATATACGTTCTGGCTTTGTATAACGATCTTGATGTTTTTCATAAAATGCCATTGCATCGACATCATTAACCTCAAAGCCTGAAGCTAACGGTGCTGACTCTATAATGCCATAAGCCAATTCACGCTTTTGCTTTTCAATACGAATCAAGCGATCAATTTCATAATTTGTGACAGCTGCAGTACGTTGAATATTATTCATCAGCTCTCTACCTAACAATTCCATCCTCAGTTGAGCTTCGTAAGTCGAGGGCGAAGCACCAGCCCGTGACAATTGTTGCTTATAACGCACTATATCGAACTGGCCATCCACCTGGAAAGCCCCTGTCTGTTGAACAGCACGACTAATATCACCGTCTTCAACGCGCTGACCCAAAGTCTGGTTAGCAGCGTAAAGCAACCGTTGTTGTATTAACCCATCTAATATTTTTCTTTTAGTCTCAGCATTGTCAAACAAACTTGGATCAAAATCATCTCCCATTCGCTCGCGCATATTGTCACGGAATTGTTGTAATGCACGTTGAAATTCAACTTGCTTAATAGGGTCACCATTCACCGTCGCAACCACTACATCTGAGTCGCCAGTTACATAAGAATTAACACCCCACAAAGCAAAAGGAATAGTAATTAAACCAACGATAAACCAGGAAACCCAACCTTGGGTTCGTTCACGAATGAAATGCAACATAAGGGAAACCTACAAGTAAAGTCCTACATTAGCTAATTAATAAGCAAAAAAAAGGCGCATGCAATGCGCCTTTCTATTCATAGTGGCGGAGCGGACGGGACTCGAACCCGCGACCTCCGGCGTGACAGGCCAGCATTCTAACCAGCTGAACTACCGCTCCAATTTTTCTGGTGGGTGCTGAGGGGATCGAACCCCCGACCCTCGCCTTGTAAGGGCGATGCTCTCCCAGCTGAGCTAAGCACCCTGCAGAAAAAAAACGCTAGTTTACAGCATCCTTAAGGGCTTTACCAGCTTTAAAAGCGGGTATCTTTGCAGCTGCAATTTTGATTTCTTCACCTGTCCGAGGGTTACGGCCTGTACGTGCTGCACGGTCACGAACAGAGAATGTACCAAAGCCTACTAAAGTAACTTGGTCACCACTACTTAAAGTAGCAGTTACGGCAGATGTCATACCATCAACAGCCAAGGCTGCTTTTGCTTTAGAAATATCGGCAGCACTTGCAATTGCATCAATCAATTCAGATTTATTCACAACTTAGTTCCTTATCCATAGTTAATAATTTTGTCTAACGGCGTCGCTTTAGCCCACGGTAGATGTGGGAAGTATGTATCTAACTACAGCAAAATCACCATGTCAACCCATTTTAAATCCTTTTCAATCTTCCTTAATCAGACGACATAAAACTGATCGAACCGTTTAGATAGACCAACGGAATAACAATTTAAGATTCATACCGCCTTTACTTCATCTTGCTCAGCCAACCAGGTTTGTGTAATCGCCACATAATCCTCAACAGAAATCGTCTCCGGCCGCTGTCTAAAATCAATATTTAATGCCTCTAACACAGACAGAGACATGATATTTTTCAAGGTGTTAGAAATAGTTTTTCGACGCTGTGAAAAGGCCTGCGTGACCACTGTATTTAATGCTGCTATAGGCATACTGCCACCTAGTCGCTCAGCTAATGGTTTTAGATAAATAATCGCAGAATCTACCTTCGGTCTAGGTATAAAAGCATCAGGTGGTACAGTAAACAACTGCACCGTTTCACATTGATATTGCATCATGATACTTAAACGACCGTAAGTTTTAGATCCTGGTTGCGCACAAATTCGTGCTACTACTTCCAACTGCAACATAAAGCACATATCAGCAATACAGTGTGATTGCGCTAATAAATGGAATAATAAGGGCGTCGTAATATTATAAGGTAGATTACCAATGACCCTTAATTGCTCATTGGCTAACACCAAGTCGAAGTAATCAAATGTAAGCGCATCAGCCTCATGAATGTGTAGCTGTGAATAGTGACCTAGGTTTTGTTGTAAAAGTGGGATTAAGTCTCGATCTAACTCGACCACATCTAATCGCTGACAAGCCTGTACTAGGTGTTGGGTAATCGCACCTTGTCCAGGTCCAATTTCAACCAAATGTTGATCAGCGGCGGGATCGATAGCACCAACAATGTCAGCTATCACCATCTCATCTTGTAAGAAATTTTGACCGAAACGTTTTCTAGCTCTAAACCTATTTTGAGCCATTAATGTATTTCTCGGCTAGTAGCCATCATCCTAGCCATATCCAATGCTGCTTCTAAACTACCCAATTTCGCTTTTCCCTTTGCTGCTAAATCTAATGCCGTGCCATGGTCAACTGATGTTCTAATATAAGGCAACCCTAAAGTGATATTGACCGCACTAGAAAAACCAGCATGTTTCAAAACAGGTAAACCTTGATCATGATACATCGCCAATACAACATCAAACGCTTCAAGACGTTCTTTTAAGAAGATAGTGTCAGCAGGCCATGAACCAGACACCGCACTCCCTTTCGCTTGAAAAGCTGCAATCACCGGATTGATGACATCTAACTCTTCACGGCCCAAGTGACCGTTTTCCCCAGCATGAGGATTTAGCCCACACACCGCAATCTTAGGCTGTTCAATACCAAATTGAGTTTGCATCGCATGCTCTATAACCTGAATAACCTGACTTAACGATTCCGACGTAATCGCGTCGGACACCTCACGCAAAGGCAAATGGGTTGTCGCCAAAGCCACACGTAAAGTGGCACAGGCCAACATCATTACTACTTTCTCAACACCCGCTTGTTCCGCTAAAAACTCGGTATGACCTGTAAAGTTAATGCCAGCATCATTGATAACGCCTTTATGTACAGGACAAGTCACCATCGCATTAAACTGACCAGACTGGCATCCCTTATGCGCTATCAATAAGGTCTGTAAAACATAATTTGCATTACGACTATCTAACTCCCCAGCTTCGACAGGCGCCGCCAATTGTGCTGGCAAATAACGTAACACGCCTGCCGGCGTCGTCGTTGCTGGCGCATCAAGATCAATTAATTCAAAATCAATCACTAACCCTAATTGCTCAGCACGCTGCCACAACAACACTGGATCAGCAATCACAATCAACTCATAATCTTGGTAATGCTCTGCTAACTGCAGTGCTAAATCAGGGCCAATTCCTGCTGGCTCACCGGTAGTGAGTCCAATACGAGGAATCGTGCTCAAAGATTTCTATACTCTACATAGGCTTCATCACGAAGCTGTCGCGTCCATGCTTCTAATTCTTCAGACATACGTCGGCTATGAATTTGCTCACGCGCTTTACTACGCTTATATTCCTCAGCCATATTCTGCTCACGGCGTTCATGAAGCAGTATAAGGTGCCAACCAAAACGGCTCTTAAACACTTTACTCATTTCATTATCACTTAAGACATTCATCTGTTTTTCAAATTCTGGCACCATCATGCCAGGCGTCGACCAACCTAAACTACCACCACGAAGAGCAGACACCATGTCATCAGAATGCGCACGCGCAAGCTCACTAAAATCAGCGCCATTTTCAACGCGTATTCTCAATGTCTTTAGCCGTTTTTCAGCATCGTCGTCACTGACAATATCATTAGTCTTAATTAATATATGGCTTGCACTGGTTTGTTTAACCATATGCTCTTCTTGGCTCTTTTTATCTACCAACTTGACCAAATGATAGCCGCCACTACTTCGGATAACATCACTCACTTCAGCTATTTTCAGCCCCGGCACAACATTGACAAACATACTCGGTAGCTCACCTTGTAAACGCCAGCCTAAATCGCCGCCTTCAAGCGCATTTTGAGCATCTGAATAACCAGACGCAACTTCAGAAAAATCGCCACCGCTCGCTAATAATAATTGCACTTTTTCTAATTTAGCTTCAGCTGCCTGCACCTGCCCTAGCGAAGCCGCTTCTGGCACACTAACTAAAATATGATATAAACGATAGGCATCTTGCACGCCACCCTGCACAGCTTGCGTCGCCAAAAAATTATCGATTTCTCTATCAGACACAGTAATCTTATCGCCGACCTGTACTTTATTTAAACGACTCACAATCATATCTTCACGGATAGACTCTCTAAACACACCATAATCATAACCATCACGTTCTAAAACATCACGAAACTGAGTCAAAGTCATCTTATTATTTTGAGCAATGCCTTTAATCGACGCATTCAAATCATCATCGCCTAAACGAATACCGATACGTGTTGCTGTTTGTACTTGCAATTTCTTAACGATTAACCGCTCTAGTACCTGGGAAATAAATACATCACGCGGTGGCAAAGCAACTTGCCTTTTTTTCAACTGCAAACTAATCGTTTGAGCCATTTCAAACAACTCACTTTCAAGTACAACCTCATCATTAACGACTGCAATAATTCGGTCTAAAGATTGTGCCCCTACTGATGTCACCATCAGTAGGGATATAAATAAAAATCTAATCATTGAAAAGCCTAAATAAAATATAAATGTGGTATCACTTTACAAAAAGTGACAACCGTCTTGTTCCTCGCCACTTAACGGTCAAATGACTCCATTATCACACACTAAGTTTTCTCTCCTCAGTCTTCTCTAATCTGCATCAAAGCCTAAAATGCTCCGCACTAATAACGCATCTGTTTTCTGGCCAAAACTACCTAACCCTTTTAATTCTACTTGCAGGAGGATCGCCAAGTTTCTATCTTGATCAGACACATCATTAATATAGTCACGTACCACTAGCCTGGTCGACCAACAGCAGCTCTCATATTCGACGCCTGCCAATCCTTCTAATAACTCGCCATCACGAATAGAACGATAATAACGTCCCACAACACTCCACTGCTTATTAATTGGCAACCGACCAGAAACATCAACCTGCTCAATACCTGCCAGCGTTGATACACCATCACGACGATACCGGTGCGATAAGTTCAATATCTTGCCACCCTCGCCACGGTAACGCAGCTCCGCAGCAGAGAAATTAGAAGCATCCCAATTCTCACTCCATTGTATTTCACCGTGAGCCGTCCAATTTTTTGCCACCTCAGCAGCCACTTCTGCCACAAAATCAGACCCCGATCGAGTTCCTTCAGTGCCACTAGGTAAAGTCACACCACGATCACGAAAATACTGAATCTGTCCCAATCTCACTCTAAATTTCTCACGCCCTGTCTGTGCATCAATTACACGAGAGGTTAACGCTAATGAAAGTTGATTCGCATCACCGATACGATCAGTGCCCGAGAAACGGTCATGAGAAAACAATTGACCAAAATTAAATGTCCTCAAGCTACTATCAAAAACAGGAATGTCGTCTTGGTTACGCTCTGAAATATATAAATAATAGGCGCGAGGTTCTAATGTCTGAATATAATCACCACCAGAAAATGCTAAATCCCTCTCAAAAAACACACCACTATCAATACTTACTATTGGCAAAGTTCGACTCGGATCATCATCCATAATCGTAGCGGCATTCTCATCTAAACGATATTGAGTATGTTTTAAAGCCACCCTCGGCGTCAAAAAGCTAGATGCAGATTGTAGGGGCAAGCTCACCGACGGTTCAATGTCAAAACGCTGCCCATCAACCAAGTCCTTATGATCAAAGTCGGTATATTCAGCTCGCAATCCATAACTCAAGCCCAATGCTTGTTCAGGAAAGGTCCCTTCTAGCAGTAACTGAGGTAAACGCTGATAAGGTTTTCTTGCATCTGTAATTGTTTGATAACCTTGAATCCCGCCAGTAAAACGCCAATTATCACCACCATATCTCAGGTTGAAACGACGGTTCAAATGGGTCGTACTCGCCAAGCTTAAATTCGAGCCGAAATCTTCTAAATAAGCATCATCTGACACATAGTTATAATCAATATCATTTGACCAACGAGACTTGAAATCACTGGTATGTTTAAAAGTGAAATGCTGCCGATCCTCCTCATAAAACGGATTAACATCATCACCATCATTCTTTAAATCATCACTGGCTAAAAAACCAGCTTGAATTTCGCCATGCCCTTGTTCATAGAGATAACGGTATTCACCATTCAATTGAAGTCCACGTTCAGACATATAACGCGGCGTAATCGTCGCATCACGACCCGGTGCGATATTCCAGTAATACGGGGTTTGTAAATCAAACCCTGTCTCATTACTAGCCCCAAAAGAAGGGGCTAAGAAACCCGAATTTCGGGCATCATTTAAAGGGAACGTAATATAAGGTGTGTAAAAGACAGGTACATCTTTGATTCGAATTACAACATCTCTTGCTGTACCGACAGCTTCTTCATGATCAAGGTGAACAGTCGTCGCTTTCAAATTCCAAAAATTATCACCCTTTGCACAGGTTGTATAACTTGCATACTTTAAATCAGTCGCAGCCCCCCCGCCCTTGTAGACATAATTGGCCAAACCACGAGCATGATTCTGACGCAAATAATATTCAGCACCAATCAAAGCACCTTCATCACTTATCATTGACCATTCAGCCTGCTCAGCATCGAGTACAATTTTACTATCACGCAAACGCATTTTATTTTGAGCCGTAACTGTACCTGATGTCCGATTATACGTCGCCCTCTCAGAGGTCAGTTCTCGACCTCCACGTGTCACGATCACATTGCCACTAAAAACCGACGTCCCGTCACTCACTAACTGAGCACTATCCACCCGCACATCAACTAACTCGTTCTCACTCGGCTCAACATACGGCAAAAAATCAACATCACGAGTCAAATCACAATGCTGCCATTCAACCTGCTCGGCTAAAACCGACCCACTAAAGAAAGACAAAGTCACCGTCGAAAAAGCAATCAATCTGCGCATGTCACCCCTCAAGGTAAACTCCACACCCACAACAGGTAGGATTAAATAACAAATAATCTATAATTTATCTCATAGAAACGAACTTACATCAAATCTAGCTTGACTTTCCATGGTTATGGAAAGGTATGAACTGCTATAGATCAATCACTTAGAAATATTTCGGAAAAACCAGCAATGGCCGAACCATCCCTACACCCGTCACTCCCTGTTTTTTAACATCCCCCTTTTTTAAACTATTTGTTGACAGCCTAAATTGAAATCCCTATAGTGTGCGCTTGCTTTCGGGGCTATAGCTCAGCTGGGAGAGCGCTTGCATGGCATGCAAGAGGTCGGCGGTTCGATCCCGCCTAGCTCCACCAGTATCAAAGCACCGTTTTAGGTCCCCATCGTCTAGAGGCCTAGGACACCGCCCTTTCACGGCGGTAACGGGGGTTCGAACCCCCCTGGGGACGCCATACAAAAAGGGCCAGTGATTTACATCACTGGCCCTTTTTTATTTCTAAATACTCAACAAAAAATATTAGTAAATTTTCTTCATCCCGTAATACCCTATACCAGCAAATATCAAAGTCGGTAATGAAGCAGCTAACCACGGCAACACACCAAAAACTAACCCTATATGTTGAAAAATTTGGTTAAATAAATGAAAACCAATACCGACCAACGTACCCACTAAAATACGGGCTCCTATGGGAGTTGAACGTAACGGGCCAAACACAAATGGTACCGCTAAAAACACCATAACAGCAGAACTCAAAGGCATCATGACCTTCATCCAAAATGCCATTTGATACTGGCCAACAGATTGATGGTTTGTTTTTAAGTAACGAATGTATTCCACTAAAGACCAAACAGGCAGGAACTCAGGCGGGACGATAACCACATTCAACATGCCCGGGTTTAATTGTGAGCGCCATTGCGCATACTCAAATGATTTAACCCACACCCCATCTTTATCTAAGTTACTCTGAATGACATCAGATAAAACCCAACCTTCATCATCATAATGTGCTTCTTCAGCTTTAGTGACAACACGTAACCGGTTTTCACTATCAAATTCATAAATAGAGACACCAGAAAATCGACCATCCGGTAAAACCCGGTCGATATGATTAAAATGCGTACCATCACGCGTCCAAAAACCATTTTCTGATCGAGAAACAACAGTGCCCGTCTGAGCCCGTGATAGAAACTCACGGGCAGATTTCTCAGCTGGAGGCCGTATGACCTCGCCAACAAATAAGGCGAGTAACATCAAACCTACTGCAACGATCATCACAGCTTTATTAATCCCCTGGATGGATATACCAGCCGCCCGCATCACCACTAGCTCACTCTGGCTTGCTAAATTACCCAAACCTAAGACGCTGCCCAACAAAGCCGCTATCGGTAATAACTCATAAATCCGTTTCGGCATTGATAAAGCAAGGTACACCAACACATCGGCTAGTTGATACTGCCCCTTACCGACTTCTTCTAATTCTGCAATAAAGTCCATAAAAGTATAAAGGCCCAACAAAACCAGTAGAACCAGTCCCGTGCTCGTTAAAATAGCCTGTGCAATATAACGTTGAAGTATTGTCATACTGCAACACGCTGCCTTTGGCGTAGCATCCCTGCATGACGTATCTTTTGTCGATTAAATAACAAAACCAGCACCACTATCATAAGTAAATGTACCCACACACTACCAAACCAAAGTGGCAACACCCCTTTCGCAATCCAGACACGTGTCACGCCTAGCAAATTGCTATAAACAATATAAACAAGTATCGCTGGCAGTAAGCCTGCATAACGACCTGTCCTTGGCCCAGTATCAGCGAACAACATGGCAAAGAAAGATAGTACGACCGCCATAATCGGCGAGGCAAGCCGCCATTGTATTTCCGCCAAATCTTTATCTCTACCACGCTCCCATAACTGACCAGTTGGCAATGACTTCTGGCGCTCATGAGTTTGTTTCTTACCGCCTTTCTCAACCAGTAAACGATGACTATCAAACTCAGCAATCACATAGTTTTTATCGCCCGCCTGCCCCTCATAACGGTAGCCGTTGTCTAAAATAAGATATTTATTCCCCGTTGTTGGATCAATATCAAACCGGCCTTGTTCCGCACGAAAGACCAACTGTCGTTCACCTTTATGAATCTCAATAAACACATTTTCCATTTTCTGCTTATCGTTAGTAAGGCCTTGCGAATAAAACGTCCAACTGCCATCGCGACTTTCCTTAAAACTGCCTGCCACTAGCCCTGTTGTATCAGCAGCAATTTTTGCTTTTTGCTCTAACTCATAACGCCCAGATAAAACATCCGGCACGATGACTAAAGACAATAAAGCGACTAGAACCGCCACCACACCAGAAAACAAACCGACGTTTCTCATTACCCGAACACGTGGAATGCCGCAAGCTGCCATCACCGTTAACTCATTATCGGTATTCATTCGCCCTAATGCCAACATCACAGCGAGGAAAGCACCTATCGGCAATAATAAAGATAAGGCACCTAAAGAACTGTATCCTAATAGGGTAAAAATCACTTCGCTTGGTAAATTTCCCACTGCAGCTTGAGCTAAATAACGTGCAAAACGCGTCGCAATATAAATCAGCCATAGCACGCCAATCACACCCAAAAGCGTTAAAGTAAACTCTCTTAACAAGTAGCGATCAACAACTGAAAAAACAGTCGGAATAATTTTGCGATTAACAGGCATTATTTGGTGGTCTTCGTTACAATAGTGTTAGCGATTGAAGTAATTAAAGGGCTTCCCCTAAGTCATTTACATCTAATTTAGCGTTGATGATATAGAGCAATGATTGTTTGCAGTCTAAATTATCTGCGCACAGAGGAGAAATCAATGCAGTATTTTGTCACAACCAACACAGCATCGTCAGAAAAAACAGACTGTGTCGTCGTTGCCATTTTTGAACAAGGTCAACTCAGCCCAAGTGCTTCCGAACTCAATAACCGCAGCAATGGACAAATACAACACTATATAGACCGAGGTGATATTACAGGCAAAGTAGGTCAAACGCTACTGCTTCAAGACCTAAATAGGATCACAAGCCCACGAGTTTTACTCATCGGCTGCGGTAAAAATGCCGGCATAAAAGAAAATGATTACACCACCATCATCACTACACTGACCACAACATTAGACAATTCTGCTGCCACTAATGCCGCTGTCTACTTGACTGAAATCAATGTTAATGACCGTCCAGTACACTGGCTCGTCACCAATGCCATCACCACAGCGGAAACAACCTTATACAAATACACCGCAACAAAAAGTGACACGACACCAAAAGATAACCCCATCGAATCACTCTCCTTCTTTGCAAGCAACACCAATTCGGGGCTAGAACAAGCGGCTGAAAACGGCCTAGCCATTGCCAATGGCATGAGTTTAGCCAAAGAATTGGGCAATCTACCTGGCAATGTCTGCACGCCCACTTACCTCGCAAAACAAGCCATCGCCATCGGCCAACAGTTTGACAGGATCACCACCACCATTCTCGACGAAGCTGAAATGGCAGAACTAGGCATGGGCTCATTATTATCTGTCTCACGAGGCAGTCGCCAACCAGCAAAACTCATCACCATGAACTACCAAGGTGCTGGCAATGAAAAACCCGTTGTCTTAGTTGGTAAAGGTCTGACCTTTGATGCCGGTGGTATTTCACTCAAACCTGCTGGTGGCATGGATGAAATGAAATATGACATGTGCGGCAGTGCCTGTGTATTTGGCACCATAACTGCCATTGCACAATTGAACCTACCTATCAACATCGTTGCAGTAGTGCCAAGTTCAGAAAATATGCCAGATGGCGATGCTAACAAGCCCGGTGATATTGTCACCAGCATGGCCGGAAAAACCATTGAAATCCTCAATACCGATGCTGAAGGACGCCTTATCTTATGTGATGCACTGACTTATAGTGAACGCTTTAATCCCGCCATCGTCATTGATATCGCAACATTAACCGGTGCCATCATCGTCGCGCTAGGCAGTAAGACCACAGGCTTAATGTCAAACGACCAAGATCTCGCAGATGACTTATTGCAAGCTGGTCGTGATAGCGATGATAAAGCATGGCAATTACCGCTATGGGATGAATACCAAGAGCAACTCGATAGTAACTTTGCTGACATTGCCAATATCGGTGGTAAAGAAGCAGGCAGTGTCACTGCGGCTTGCTTCCTCTCTCGCTTCACTGAGCAATACACTTGGGCTCACCTTGATATTGCTGGTACAGCGTGGAAAAGTGGCGGCAAAGCCAAAGGCGCTACAGGCCGTCCCGTGCCAATGTTAGTGCAATACTTATTAAATCGTATTGCCAATAAAAACTAAACTGCCAACCAATAATGACCCGAATTAGTTTTTATATATTAAAAGGTAAGCAAGAACATGACCGGCAAATTTTCGCTTGCCGGCTAATTGAGAAAGCCTACACACAAGGCCAGAATATCTACGTGCACACGGAAAGTGCACAGCAGACTGAACAACTCGACAAATTGCTCTGGTCCTTCCGCTCAGATAGTTTTGTCCCACACCAAATGATGCACGAACAAGGACAAGAAGACTGTCCCATTTTAATTGGCCATGACAGCAGCCCACCTCACCTAATGAATTTATTAATAAACCTAAGTTCACAGCACCCATTGTTCTTCAGTCAGTTTGAACGTGTTGCCGAATTTATTAATGACGATAATAACACTAAAACGCAAGGCCGAGAACGTTACCGTTTTTATCAACAACGCGGTTACGAACTCGAAAGTCACAAAATATAACCTCAACCATTTCTTAACGCCAACAACCGCCACAACACGGTATAATGCCCGGCTAATTCATGATACAACGACGCTAAAAAATATGGAAAAAACCTATAACCCTGCTCTAATCGAACAAAGTTGGTACCAGAAATGGGAAAACAATGGCGAATTCTCACCATCAGGGGAAGGATCGCCTTATGCCATCATGCTGCCACCACCGAATGTCACCGGCAGCCTCCACATGGGTCATGGCTTTAACAATACCATCATGGATACTCTCACCCGATATCATCGGATGAAAGGCGATAACACGTTATGGCAACCCGGCACTGATCATGCTGGTATCGCAACCCAAATGGTCGTCGAACGCCAACTCAATGCCGAAGGTAAAACACGCCATGACTTAGGTCGTGATCAATTTATCGACCGAGTTTGGGATTGGAAACAAGAATCAGGCGATAACATCACCCGCCAACTACGTCGTTTAGGTTCATCGCTTGACTGGTCTCGTGATCGTTTTACCATGGATGAAAGCTTATCCGAATCGGTTCAACACGTCTTTATCCAGTTACATAAAGAAGGCCTAATCTATCGCGGAAAACGCCTCGTCAACTGGGACCCTATTCTCCATACCGCCGTCTCAGACTTAGAAGTCCTATCTGAAGAAGAATCAGGCCACCTATGGCATTTTAAATACCCCTTAAGTGATGGCAGCGGCCACCTTACTATCGCAACAACACGGCCTGAAACCATGCTCGGGGATGCTGCCGTCGCCGTTCACCCAGAAGACGAACGCTATCAACACCTGATTGGCAGCACCATTACATTACCATTGGTTGGCAGAGAAATCCCCATTATCGCCGATGATTATGTCGACCCTGAATTTGGTACCGGTTGTGTCAAAATCACCCCTGCACATGATTTTAATGATGCTGAAATGGGCCAACGTCATGATTTAGAAAAAATCAATATCTTAACTATCGATGCCGCTATTAATAACAATGCACCCGAGAAATACCGCGGTCTAGATCGTTATGCAGCGCGTAAAATCATCGTACAAGATTTCGACGATCTTGGCCTGCTAGACAGCATCAAAGATCACAAGCTAATGGTCCCACGTGGCGACCGAAGTGGTGCTGTTATCGAGCCATTACTGACCGAGCAATGGTATATCAAAGCCGATGCCTTAGCAGAACCAGCGATTAAAGCGGTACAAGATGGAAAAATCAAGTTTGTACCCGGCAACTGGGACAAAACCTTCTATAACTGGATGGATGGTATTCAAGACTGGTGTATCTCACGTCAAATCTGGTGGGGCCACCGTATCCCAGCTTGGTACGATGAACAAGGTAATATCTATGTCGGCCAAGATGAAACCACCGTACGACAAGAAAATAATCTTGCGGCTGATATCCAGTTAAGACAAGACGAAGACGTTTTAGATACCTGGTTTTCATCAGCACTCTGGCCGTTTTCTACCCTTGGCTGGCCTGACAAGTCAGACGCTGTTAAAACTTGGTACCCCGGTAGTGTATTGGTGACAGGTTTCGATATCATATTCTTCTGGGTCGCCAGAATGATGATGATGGGCCTACATTTTATGGACGATATCCCCTTCAAAGAAGTCTACATCCATGGTCTCGTTCGCGATTCGAATGGCCATAAAATGTCAAAATCAAAAGGTAATGTCCTCGATCCAATCGACATTATTGATGGTATCGATCTCGAAACCTTAGTCAAGAAACGGACTATCGGTCTAATGCGTCCTCAAGATGCCCCTAAAATCGAAAAAGCGACGCGCAAGGAATTCCCAAATGGTATCGAGTCACATGGTACCGATGCCTTACGCTTTACCTTTGCCTCATTAGCGTCCACCGGCCGTGATATCAACTTCGATATGAATCGAATAGGTGGCTACCGTAATTTCTGTAATAAATTATGGAATGCAGCGCGCTATGTACTGATGAATACCGAAGAGCAAGACACCGGACTTGATAACAAAGACATTGAGCTTAGCCTCGCCGATCGTTGGATTATTTCCCAACTGCAAACGACAAAAAAAACTGTCACCGCCTCCATCGAAAATTACCGTTTTGATCATGCCGCCCAAGGTATTTACGAATTCATTTGGAATAACTACTGTGACTGGTACTTAGAGCTTTCTAAGCCAGTACTCACCAGTGACCAATCCACTGATGCAGCTATACGGGGAACACGACAAACCTTAGTCCGTGTACTTGAAACTGTACTGCGTTTAACCCACCCCATTATGCCGTTTATTACCGAAGAAATTTGGCAAACGATCGCACCATTAGCCGGCAAAACTGGTGACAGCATTATGAGCCAACTGTATCCTGTATCAGATGACAGCAAGGTCGACAAAGCAGCCGTCGCTGAAATGGAGTGGCTAATGGAATTCATTACCGGCATACGTTCTATACGCTCTCAAATGAATATTCCACCGAAAAAACAATTACCTGTCTTGTTGAAGGATACCGTCGAACTCGACCAACAACGCTTAACATCCAATCAAGACTTTTTAAGTCGCTTAGCCAACTTGGGATCAATAATCCTACTTGAAGGTGAAGCGCCTGCGGCTGCCACTGCTTTAGTCGGTAAAATGGAAATTTTGATCCCGCTTGAAGGCTTAATCGATAAAGGCGCTGAAATTCAACGCCTCGACAAAGAAATCACCAAATTAGAGAAAGTGATCAAACAATCATCAGGAAAGCTGAGTAATGACAATTATGTCGCAAAAGCCCCTGCTGAAGTAGTACAAAAAGAGCGTGGAAAATTAGCTGAAATGGAACAAACCGTATCCCAGCTACAACAACAACGTCAATCGCTAAATTAGTTTACAACTGGCCCCTCAAGTCAAGTCAAAATCCCAGCGTGCAATAATGCTGGGCTTTTGTCTTTTTACTTACCCTCTTTCACTTTAATTAACATCATCCCGGCCCTTTCAGCTCTTAGCCTGAGCACTCCCAACATACCATTCTTCATTTTAACCGCGACCTTAAAAAGCATTACCCGCCGCGGTTGCTTCAGGTATTTCTACTAATCGTCCTGTTTTACAATCATAAATGTAGCCATAAATAGCAATCGATGACGGCACCATTGGGCTATTTCTTATTCGTTCCACGTCTTCAACAACACTTTTCGCATTATCATTAATAGTGAGCCAATTAATATATTTGCCATCACAGGTACCCCCACCGGCATAACTATCATGCCACCCTTCCTCATCGACACTGGCTGTTTCAAGACTACCAGCTAACAACTCACCCATAATGCCATTCGTAAACGTGAGCATCCCACAATCAGTGTGGTGAATAACAAACCATTCTTTAGTCCCTAATAATTTATAAGAAATCACCAAAGAACGTATAGCATCATCACTTGCTCTCCCCCCCGCATTCCGTATAACGTGGGCATCGCCTTCTGCAAGGCCTGCATATTTTGCGGGATCTAAACGGGCATCCATACAAGTAAGAATAGCGAACTGCCTTGCCGGCGGCATAGGTAAATCTGCTTTATCACCAAAATTATCAGCATAATTACGATTGGCAGATGTGATTTCATCAACGCGTGTCGTCATGATTTTCTCCTTCAATTCGAATACACCAATATGAATGTGGTGTACTGATGAACTCATAGCATTACATTAATACCCCGAGGAAAGAATAAAGCTTATAAATAATACAAATGTAATCATCTCTACTGGAGAGATTAAAAGACATACTTTAAATATGGACTCTCTTAGACTAAAAATCAATACTCAAAGAAAGCGCTTTACTTGTTACCTTGCTAAAATACCACATAGTTCTATTACTTATCTTATCCCCCCTTACCTACTTCTCGATATAGTCAAACCCAGCCTGTTAATGTGACTAAAATCACATTTTTCTAATAATCATTACGCCATTATCTTCTGCATGTAAGCCATTTATAGATAAGGCATAAAATACGGCATATCAACTCTTACAAGGATTAATAACGTAATAAATAGACCATTAGTCTCATCGTTCTAGGAACTAAAACAGCTTAACTTGTCACAAATGTCATGAAAGCGATGATATAATTCTTGTCAACTTAGGAAGCAATGCGTTAATTCAGAAACAAAGGGAACAAAGGGAACAAAGGGAACAAAGGGAACAAAGGGAACAAAGGGAACAAAGGGAACAAAGGGAACAAACTATGATAAAACAAGAAAATAACAGCGACAGAATAAACCGCGAGCCACGATTACACTTGAAGCTGGTGACAACATTAATCAGCCTATTAATCGCAAGCAGTCTCGTCATCTCAGATGCACATGCCGTTGAATACAATACAAATAGTGAAACTGGCTTTGTTAGTAGTCTTCAGGATAATCTCAGGTTCACAGTCAATCTAAGTGCCCGCGCCGTAGACTTTACAAGACAAAACACCACAGGCTCTCAATACGCAGTTGGCTTTGATATCCGTAAAGTCTTCTCATCTGAAACACAAGATATTAGTCTCCTCATGGCTCAGGATTATTTCACTCAATTAAATAACCATATTGCATACTCTGGATTTTTCCAGGATAAGGATGACAGCGAGTTTGTTTATCGAATTTTTAATTTTAACTACTTAGGCCTGACAGGAGACTTACCCAATATCCATATCGGCCATTTTGAAATTCCATTTGGTCTAGAGCACACCATTGCTACCAATGGCACACTAAGACAGTATATCCAGCCACGTAATCTAGGCATCAAAGCCGACTGGAAAATCAGTCTTAATAAACAGTTCACTAATTATGAATATGAAGTCAGTTATTCGACAGGTGGAAATCAATCCCTCGACAGTGAAGATGGATCATATGTAACTGCAGCTCGTATCGGTACACCAAGAGACGAAAACATCGTAGTAGGCTTAGCCATTTATAAAAGTCGATTAAAAGAGATGGAACGTCACCGCATTGGCGCCGACATCCCATACTACTGGCAAAGGCATGGTTTTTTCTCTAAAGTTTCAGTAGATGAAAACGAAGATGATCCAGTACTCAACGGATTAATTGAGTGGAATTACCGGAATCGCAATGAAAGCCTTTTAAACTACATACAACTTGGTTATTTTAAAGACATGAACTCTCCAGTCACAAGACCTGTTATCAAGGCCTTAGATACTACGTTTGGCGGCATAAGTCCAGGTCTCAACCGTGATACGGTGACCGTCTCCAAGGTCATAAGAAAGCAAGGTAATGTCATCGGTGCACTCTATCAAGGGCAATTCAACGATGGCAAACAAGTTGTTGATATCGAATGGGCTATCGCACCAGACAACACCATATTAGGCGTACAAAATGCAGCAGGCTGGCAACCAGACTCAGGTAAAAGTGTGTTTGAAAAAGTCGAGGGTAATCATTTTGACTCACCGAGCCAATGTAATGATTTAGCTAAGCTTATGACACTCGAAGCCTTTATCACCAGCAAGTCTTTACTACTCAATAACCAGACGAAAGCTTAAGGAATGGAGCCTAAATCATGCGTGTATCAATAAATACATTAATTGTTGTACTAGTCTGCCTTTTTGGTGGCTCCCTTTCGTCTAGCGTTGTTTTTTATCAATATAAACAAGTAGAAGAATACCGGGAACAACGTGTACAGAGCCTATTGGCACTCCGAGAGATTGATCATATGCAAACCATCTTATCTCAATGGTTTGTCACAATAGATTTATTTTTCGAATATCAACAAGGTTATCTCAACAATAGTATCCAAATCCAAGTGCGACAAATGGCAGAAATCTTGAAAAAAATACGGATGGAAATGGGCCAACTAAATAATATAGAAAAACAACAACTCTTCGCTAATATTCATGCCGAACTTAATGCTGTCAAAGAATTTACCAATCAAGCAGCTATCATGGACGAGAAGCAAGGCAAAAAATGGAATAAATTAATTAATAAAACTAACAATGCTTCCTCCAACATCATTGAAAATATATCTTACATCAGCGAAGCAGCTTCAGACAATGCCAAACAGAAAGCCGATGCTTTCAAGCAACAAGAGAAATACTTTATTCGAATAGCCGAAACAGCCGGTATCGTTTACTTATTTATTGTTTTCTTAGCGTGGTTCTGGGCGAATATCAATATCGTTCGTCCCCTCGTTAAGCTTACTAAAACCGCCAAAGAGAATAAAGAGTCTGATTCTGAAAAAGCTTTTTTATTAACCAATGGTCCTAAAGAAATCAGGCATTTAAGTGAAAGTCTGCAGGACTTTTCTACTAGTTTAAACAAAGCCAAAAACAAGATTCAAGAAGAAAAGAAACGCTCTGAACGTGACAAGGAACGTATCGCTACCATTATGAATACTGCTGCATCAGCCATTATCACAACTGATGCCAACGGTATCATTGAAACAGTAAACCACACCACACTGTCTCTATTTGCTCAACAAGAAGAACAAATCGTCGGTCAATCAATACAAGACATTATGCCCAACATCGTCAAAGAAGAAACACTGTGGGAAAAATTATCCAATTCACAGGGTAAATTACTCGAATTAACAGGTAAACGGGCCAATGCTGAAAACATTGCAATCGAAGTGGCAACGGGACTGATGCATATAGGCGATAACCAAAATTTTACTTTGGTTATCAATGATATCCGTGAACGCAAAAAAGGTGAGCGTAAAGTGCAACAACTACACCAACGCCTACAAAAAATGTCCCGGGAAGCTGGTGTAGCCGAAGTAGCGACTTCTATTCTCCACAACGTAGGTAATGTTTTAAACTCAGTCAACACCGCTACCTCAATGATCAGCAATAAACTCCGTAAGACACGTCTACCCGGTCTAGAAAAAGTACTAGACTTAATAAGCGAGGCAGATAGTTCAATGCTCGGTGACGATCCTGAGAAAACAAAGCAATTGACAAACTATTTATCTATGCTCAACCAACAATTAAATGAAGAACAAAAAGATATCCGCGAAGAATTAGATGGCCTAATTAAACATATAAAACACATAGAAACCATCGTCAGTTCGCAGCAGAGCCATGCCACACAAAGCAGTATTATTGAAGAAATCATTTTAGAAGATGTCATTGAAGAATCATTAGGCATGAATAATGCCGCCATCATTAACGCCGACATTAACATTACTAAAGATTATCAACCTATTGAGAAATTTAAAGGCGAACAACATAAGGTAATGCAGATTCTCGTCAACCTTATCCGTAATGCCATCGAATCTATTTTGGAACAAAAGCCAGAAATACCCACACTGTCTTTAACCATTATTCAACAGGATGAAAATTTATCCGTCAGTATAAAAGATAATGGTGTCGGCATAGACGAAGAAGGCCTAAAGAAAATTTTTACCTTTGGATTTACAACCAAAGAGCAGGGGCATGGCTTTGGCTTGCATGGCAGTATATTAGAAGCCAAAAATATGGGCGGTATGCTCAATGTTGACAGTGCGGGACAAGGTCAAGGTGCAACATTTACTTTAGTTTTACCGATAGAACAGTCTAGTAAAAAAGAGAATAAAGAACCCGAAGACAATACCGAAATAAATGATTCTGATACACAACAACATATTACTGTTTAACTAAGGTTATAAAGCGACCTTAATCGAAAAAGGACAATAGCTATGCGCGAACAAGCCCCTATCAATGATGAATCAAGACGGATCCTGATCATTGATGACACCAAAGCGATACACGAAGATTTTCGAAAAGTCTTAGCAAATAATGAATCTGAATCCTCAGCAGAATTAGATAATATGGAAGCCGCCTTATTTGGCGGTAGTGATAACGATGATAAACCTGCGTCATCTCAATCTAACGGCTTTGAACTCGTCTCAGCTTACCAAGGACAAGAAGCCGCAGAACTCGTCAAAGAATCACTGGTAGAGGGTAAACCTTACGCACTGGCCTTTGTAGATATGAGAATGCCACCAGGCTGGGATGGCGTAGAAACAATACAACGCCTTTGGGAAATCGATCCACGTCTCTATACTGTGGTCTGTACTGCTTACTCAGATTACTCATGGGATGAAATTCTTGAACAACTCGATAACGAAGATCGCATGCTCATTCTAAAAAAGCCCTTTGAACATATTGAAGTACTGCAAATGGCCAATGCACTAGTAAGCAAATGGAACCTTGCACGCCAAGCTGAGATGAAAACAGAATCATTAGCGAGAATCGTCCAAAAACGTACAGCGAAAGTGACCGAACAAAAACAACAATTAGAAGAAAAAGTCCAACAGCTTGAAGACACTCGCCTGCAACTTATCCAGTCAGAAAAAATGGCCTCTATCGGCCAATTAGCGGCAGGCGTCGCCCATGAAATTAACAACCCCGTTGGCTTTATTTCTAGTAACTTAGGATCCTTATCGGAATATATCACTGACATAAAACAAGTGATCACTAAACAAAATGAATGTGTCGCACTCTATCAAAACAATGACCAACAAGCAGCACCGGCGACACTAGAATTAGATGCCTTGAAGCAACAAGTCGATTTAGATTTTATTCTCTCAGACATCGCGCAACTGCTCAAGGACTCAATTGATGGTACCGTTCGCGTTAAGAACATTGTGGCTGATCTATCAGAATTTTCCCATGTTAATAGTCCAGACTTACTCGAAGAAGATCTCAATAAATTATTAGAAAAAACCGTTAACGTTGTCTGGAACGAAATCAAATACAAAGCTGAAATTAATAATGAATTGGGCGAGATTCCCAAGGTACTTTGCCACGGAGGTAAAATGGCACAAGTCTTCCTCAACCTCCTCGTAAATGCGTCTCACGCCATCGAGTCGCGAGGCATTATCACTTTAAAAAGCGGGATTGAGGGTGATCTTGTCTGGCTTGAAGTCGGCGATAATGGCAGTGGTATTTCACAAGAAAACCTAAGCAAAATATTTGACCCTTTCTTCACAACCAAAGAAGTTGGTTCAGGAACAGGGTTAGGATTACACGTTGTCCAAAGTGTTATCGAAAGTCATGGCGGTAAGATTAAAGTAGTAAGCGAAGTGGGCGTTGGCACCACATTCCGTGTCACCCTGCCCAGAGATAGTGACATTATTAATGAGCAATATGCGACTGCGAGTTAGGCCAATAGGCCTAACTTTTTAATAAAGCCGTCACTGCATTTAATAATGTGGCATTATCGAATGGCTTACTCATGGTCAAATCAGCCCCTGCTGTCATTGCCTTTTGCAATTCAACATCACTCAATGCCGATAGCACCAACACCTTAATGGAAGAGTCAAATTGACCGCGTATAATTTTAAGTACTTCAAACCCATCCATCCCTGGCATTGAGAGATCCAGAGTAACCAAAGCAGGCTGAAATGTGGCTAGTTTACTGCCTGCTTCAAAGCCACTATTCGCCACCTCAACAGTAAAGTCGTCCCGTTTAAACAAACGTTCGATTGCACCGGTCAATGCCATATCATCATCAATGACTAAAATTCTGTTACGCTGATTTAATTCAGCGAAGTCATCAGGAATCGGCATATTGTTTTCATGTAGAAATGCCACGAAATATTCTGGTTGAACGCGGTTATCACCGCGGCCCGGCAATTTATAACTTTTTAACAATCCACGCTCGATCCAACGGATCACAGTTCTGAAATTAACATCACAGTATTCTGCAATTTCCCCAGTAGTTAGCGTTTTTTGTTTCATAAATACTTCATGCTAGTTATATTGAAATTACAAAGTCTATACTATATAGTACTTAAAACACAATAAAGTTACAATAGTTACGATTGACTCTTTAACCATCACTAAGCGATAATAAATACCGTAAAAGGCGGATTACACTACAAAAAACTGTTGCCTTACCTAAGGAGAGAGTATAAATGCAGACGTTATTACTGGTCGATGATGAAAAGGAAATACGCCAGTCGCTAAAACGCTTATTGCGTAGTGACAACTATGACATTATTGAAGCTGATAATGGCCAACATGGTCTTGACTTACTTAAACATAATGATGTTGAAGTTATTATTTCAGATCAAAGAATGCCTGAAATGACAGGAGCAGAATTCTTTACCTCAGTACAGGAAAAATACCCTGATACTGTCAGAATGATCCTCTCTGGATATACTGATTTTGATGCCTTAACCGCCTCCATCAACAGTGGTAATATCTATAAGTTTTTATGTAAACCATGGGATGGTATTGAACTTCGCCAGCATGTCAGAAATGCTTTCTTAAGCTACGATAAAAATATTAAGAAAAAGAAACTCAATGATTTTTTCAATATCTCTCAAGAAAGCATGGTCATTACAGACCGGCAAGGCAGCATACAAACCCTTAATCCCGCTTTTCAGATACTAACCGGCTATAACGACTCAGATTTAATCGGCCTTAGCTTCTTTGACGACTACTTACAATTAGACAAAAACGACCATCAAGCACTCACTAGAATATTGCTCAAAGACGGGTTTTGGCAAGATGAGGTTTGGATAAAACGCAAAGATGGCAGTTGCTTTCCTTGCTGGATATCCATTACCGGTATCAAGGGATTAGGTGAACAAATCCTAAGTTATACCATCCTACTCTTTGATATCAGTGAACAAAAAAATACTGATAACGTCACCGGCCTTGCGACGATAGGCTCTCTCATGACGAAATTACGTGATATTGCGAACAATACAACATTACAGGCCGAAGGTTATGCCATTCTAAGTGTCCGTATTAGTCGTTTCGATGCTATCACTAAGAACATAGGCTACCGGGCCGGTAATGATATTTTAGTCGCTGTCTCAAAACGTCTCGAAAAACAGTTACCTGATGGCAGCATCATTGCCATCTACAATGGTTCTCAATTTGCTATTTGGGTCAAAAATGTACTAACTGACACCGTCATTCAAAGCGATATAGAAACACTCGTTCAAGCCTTTAAAACCCCTTTTCGCTGTGATGGTGAAGACCTGTCTATCAATTTAGAAATCGGTATTGCCTTATCGCCCTCAGATAGCGAGATTCCAGAAAACCTATTGAAATATGCTGAAACAGCCATGACGGCAAAACAACTGGGTAACTCTGCCTACAAATTTTACGCGCCAGCGATGTCAGACGAACTCAATGAAAACTGGGCATTAGAGCAAGAACTCAACAAAGGCATGGCACAAGATCAACTCGAAGTGCATTATCAGCCTAAAGTACATTTAGCCAGCAACAAAATTACTGGAATGGAAGCACTCATCAGATGGAAACACCCACAAATGGGTTTCGTCTCTCCAGCGCGTTTCATTCCGATTGCGGAACAAAACAAATCCATCCTCGACATTGGTAAATGGGTGCTCTACAACGCCTGTCTACAAGCGAAACAATGGCACAATATGGGTTATGACCATCTTGTCGTCGCAGTCAACCTCTCTACCGTACAATTACGCGAACCCGGTCTAGTTGAAATGGTAGAGTCGACCATCGTATCTCTCGGCTTCCCCGGCTCAAAATTACGCCTAGAAATCACCGAAAGTATGCTCATCGAGAACGAAGCAGCAGTTGAACAAACAATGAATCGACTTTGCCGCTTAGGTATTCACTTTGCCATCGATGATTTTGGCACCGGCTATTCTAGTCTCGATTACGTCAAGCGTTTTCCTTTCTCAACTTTAAAAATTGATCAATCTTTTGTTCGTGGCTTACCAGATGATGTCAAAGATAAAGCCATAGTGAAAAGTATTTTAGAGATGGCGAGAAACCTCAGCTTGAATGTCGTTGCCGAAGGGATCGAAAGTATTGACCAATACAACTTTATAAAAGATCATGGTTGTGACGAAGGACAAGGCTATTTTATCAGCCATCCTTTGCCCGCTGGGAAGTTTACTAAATTATTAACTGGCGATGACGGATAAGGAGATCAATCATGGATACACTAACACTACTTTGTGTAGATGATGATGAGAACATCTTACGTTCTTTACAGCGCCTATTACGCACAGAAAACTACCGAGTTTTAACTGCAAACACAGTTCAGAAAGCACTTGATTTATTAGCATCAGAATCTATACAAATGGTCATGGTCGACCAGCGAATGCCCGATATGTGCGGTAGTGATTTACTAGCAAAAATTAAAATTGAATATCCTGACAAATTGAGGCTTATTCTCTCCGGGTTTGCAGATGTTCCTTCAATCCTTGATGCCATTAACGAAGGTGAAATATACCGTTTTTTAGCCAAACCTTGGAATGATGACGAACTCAAATTAACGCTAAAACAATGCTTCGAAACCCACGCATTGAGAAGTGATAATAAGAGGTTAATTCAGCAAGTTACTGATAAAAACAAGAAACTAGTTGAGCTTAACAGCCATCTCAAAAAGACATTATTAGCACGCACTGAGTTATTAAACTTGATTCAAGAAATCATCGATCATATTCCCATTCCTTTAATGGCTATTGATACACAAGGTTTAATTGTCGCTATCAATCACATGGCCGCAAATAATAACAATATTAACCTGATACTGGGAAGCAATCTCAACGAACTATTGGCACAAGACACAGTTCACGATATTAAATTATTAATGCACAGTAGAACTAAAAATAAATGTCTGATAAGCGATGATTTAGGCGCGCTAGAAGTCATTCCTTTTAACTTTGAAAGTGACATGCGTGGCGCCATCATAATCATGCAAGGCATACCAGTATGAACGCCCGCAATCACACCCTTTCTTTGCTACAGCAAGAAACAAAGAAAATGGCACCGTTACCCGCAGTAGTTAATAAACTAAATGAGTTAATTAATACCAGCGAGCCAAACCAAGACCTCATCGTGAACACGATTCATACAGATGTGGCTTTAACAACACGCCTACTCCATATTGCCAACTCCCCTTTCTTCGGTTTTCTGAGACAAATTTCATCAATCAAAGAGGTGATCATATTACTCGGACTTCCAGGCATCAGAAACCTAGTCTTAGCTTGTAAATTAATCGAACAGACCAATGACCTAAGTATTTGGCACTTCATTGATGAACGCCTTTTTCAACGTCACAATATGGCCGTTGCCTGCACAGCAAAAACCCTAGCCGAACTCACCAACGATGACGAACTCAAAACCAATGCTTTTATCCTTGGTATTATTCACCGCATCGGCATGTGTATCTTAGCCAGCTGTTTTTCTGACGAATATCAAGATATTTTATTAGAACAAAAACCCATTGCAATAGCAGAAATAGAAAAATTTGGCCTCGACTCTTATGAAGCAGGTAGCTTACTGTGTAAACACTGGAACTTACCTTCGCATATTGTCAATGCCATCTCCAATCATAACGATAGCGATAAACAGGCCCAAAAATTAAGAAGCCTGCTAAACCTAGCAACCATGGTGACGCCTCTCTTAGGTTATGGTGAGTCTCGCCAAACAGTCGTCATCAATATCAAAACCTTACTTGATAAATCAGGTATTGATCATGAAGCATTTCATAGTCTTTGGCCTTTATTACCCGCACAGTTATCGACAATGTTCGAACATAACCCCAACAGTGACGATTCTCTTTCTGGGGAAAATCTAACACATCTAACACATCTAACAGCCTATTGTGATACTGAAAACATAGTACTACAACAAACACTTAATTTATTATTAGAGCATTACGGTATTAACAAAACAGATAATAATCGGGCAGACTTGATACTACAGTGCTCTGCAGAAAATAATAAAAAGAATAGCCGTACAAGCATCGTATGCGACTTATCTCCTTTTATAGAAATCTTAAATAAACAAACGGTTGTCAATTGGGTAGAAGTTCGCCAGCATCTAATATTGACACTCGCCGCTTTCACAACCAATACGACTAAAAGAGTCACATCATGACTGAAGAATCAACAGAACCAAGACCCGCCACCGTCATGTTCGTTGATGACGAAGAATCTTTGCTTGTCGCTTTCAAACGTGTTTGCCGAAATACTGGCTGGAAAATTATTACCGCTGCCAGTGGCCGTGAAGGCATCGACTATTTAACAACTGAGCCTGTTGATGTCATCGTATCTGACATGAGAATGCCAGAAATGGACGGCGCAGAGTTCCTAGAAAGAGCAGCCAATATGTCACCTCAATCAGTTCGTATTTTACTGACTGGTTATGCCGATATTGAATCTACCGTCGCTGCTATTAATCAAGGAAAAATATACAGTTATCTTTCAAAGCCTTGGGACAATGACGAACTAAAAGAAACAATCAAAAAAGCCCTCTATGTCAAAGAACTTGAACAAGAAAAAGACCGACTGAGTGCGCTAACACAAAAACAAAATGATGAGTTACAAGTACTGAATGTGAACCTAGAAGACATAATCCTCACACGGACTAAACAACTACAAAAGCTCTATTACAAATTAAAAGAAAGCTATACCGACATCGTCGAAGTCTTTGCCAGTGTCGTAGGAATTCGTTGTGAAGACATCTCATCACACAGTAAACGCGTAGCGAATATTGCCCGTAGAATAGCTGAAATTTCAAATCTAAGCAAAGAAACAACAGAACAAATCTACTTTGCCGGTTTATTACATGATATCGGAAAAATCGGCATGTCCGACCAGCTTATTCGACTACCTTACGAGAAAGTGCCGAACAGGCAACTATTAGAATACGAAAATCACTGCATTATTGGTGAAGCGACATTAATGTCGATAGAATATTTAAATGAAGCCTCTAAATATATTCGTCATCACCACGAAAACTATGATGGCACGGGATTCCCTGATCGTCTCGTTCACGACGAAATACCGGTTGGGGCACAAATTATTGCCATCGCAAGCTATTATGATGAACTCAGCAGTAATATGAGCAAACAAGAGATCTTATCTGTAAGAGAAGTCAAGGCGATGTTGCGGGCAAAATCGGGAAATTGGTTTAACGAAAAGTTAGTACAAACTTTTATCGATCAACTTAACACCGGGCTATTTGCCGATAACAAAGCCGTCGACAGATTACTAACCCATGACGATTTGCTAATTGGAATGACCTTATCAAGAGATGTCTATACACCTGATGGTCGCATGTTACTTTCCAAAAATAAAAAGCTCAATGCTGACCTCATTGATAAAATCACTGGTTTCCAAAACGAGACCAAAGGAATGCTCTCCATTTATATACTCAATGAAGATATTCCTGAAGACAAACGTGGCACTACAAGGAACGATGCGATAGCGAGTAAGTAATGCGAGCCGCCAGTAGGAGTTGGTCATTACAGCATCTTTCGTAGCGTAGCGAAGAATACATCCTCACTCCGTCAGTAGCTTGAGAACCGATGCGTAGCGAGGTAACGAGGTCGTCTGGTGATAATGGTCGTCGTCGAGCGGAGTGGAATTAAACCAGGGGTGGATTAATTCTTTATCGAGTACGACGACACGCTGGATTATTCACTAAATAACACCCAATAAAAAAAGCCTAACATCAAGTTAGGCTTTTTTTATTTTGGATCTGTACTGCACTTAATAAAGTGCACGGCCTTAATTAAGTCAGCATTGATAGTCGCTTATAGTAAATGTGTACCATGTGTTAATGCAGCGCCTGCACGTAATGCAGTTGCAACAAAAACAGTTTCTGACAATTCTTGCTCAGTTGCACCCGCTTTTTTAGCCGCCGCTTTATGGACTTCTAAACAATAAGGGCATTGCGTTGTTAGAGCGACAGCCAAAGCCATCAATTCTTTATATTTGACAGGAATAGCGCCCTCAGCAAGCGCCGCTTTATCAAGCGCTTGGAACGCAGAGAGTGCTTCAGGTGTATTCTTTTGCAACGTCGCTAGTTTATCCAGATTAGACATATCGTACATTCGGATTTCCCCCATCTTTATATGATTTATAATAGTAATTGTATTTAGTCTGTTCGGTCGGCTATACACCAACCAACCCTAGCCTATTGGATTGTGACACTAAGATCAAGCCATCTCTGTAAGAGATAGAAACAAAAAAGCGACATATAAAAATATGTCGTTTTTTAGACTGACTAGACGGTTAAACTAAATCGTTAATTAATAACGATAAAACATTCATAACTCTAACCTTCCATTAGCCTAATGCACGATAAGCAATCAATCCACCTAAAATAAATTTAGCATTGCCATAGCCCATTGCTCTTAAACTATCTGCAGCCAAAGCACCGCGGTTAATCGCATTGCAATAACATAAGATCGTGGTACCTGTATCAGGAATGTCACCCTCGACCATCATTTCTAATTTACCACGACTAATATTCAATGAACCAGGAATATGATCAACATCATGCTCCTGCTTATCACGAATATCTAAAGCAACTGCACCCTTGGCTATTAAGGCATCGACATGCTCTGGTAAGACTTCCTCAACACGAGCTCGTGCAGCATTAGCCATATTCTGGAATTTTTGTGTATAAGCCATTTCCGTTTTATCTCTCTCAATAAAAATAAATTCGTTATGTACCTAGTCGTTGTATGTACTTGTAAAATATTCACACAACGGCTTAAACTTTTCGTACCCAGCCTTTCAATAAAAAATTATTGAAACCAGATAAAACCAACACAAGCCTCCATGCAAAATAGCAATGAGAACTTCGCCCCAGCTTAATGTGGAATAACTTTAATTGAAATCGCAAAAATGCCTAAAGAAGTAGATCACATTTTTCTAAATTGTGACAAAAACAGGGTGATATTGAACAACTAAATGAGAAATCCACCTAGAACAGCAGACTTAATAAAGATAAACAACGCGAAACTTAGTCAGATAACGCCTTATATGCTATCAAACCGCCATCAATGTACTTAGCATTAACATAGCCCATACTACGCAACGTATCAGCTGACAAAGCACCACGGTTCACTGCATTGCAGTAGCACAGTACTGTTGTAGTCAAGTCTGGAATTTCACTTTCCACCAGCATCTCGAGCTTACCGCGGCTAATATTCAACGACCCTGAAATATGCCCTGCTTTATGCTCTTCGCTATCACGAATATCCAACGCTACAGCACCACCAGTCAGTGACTCATCCACCTTATCAGGTGACATGCCTTCAACCCGAGAACAGGCCTCATCTGCTAATTGTTGAAATTTCTCTGTATACGCCATACCCAGTTCTCTTTATTATTTAGATATTATAATCCGGATTAAATCCCTGTAGACACGAGAGTCCACCTCTCACATAACCGATACTAACAATGATACGAAATCGTTGATCACCTTAAATTTGATAGCATTATTCAGACCACAAACTGGAAGTCCAATTTAGAATACCCCTAGTCCGCTGTATACTCATGGATAAATCAACAAATCATTCAAAATAGTGAATGACCTTATTCAAAAATCACATTTAATGTGAAACCCGCTTATACTCTCGATATTCTGGTAACCAAAATTGTGCTGCTATCGCAGCCCTTAAAGTCTCATCAGCTATTGGTTCAGCTAAACCTTGCTCAAATGCTACATGACTAACCGCAAAAGCAATTTCCTTACTTAATTGTCCGATATCAGCCAACTTAGGTAATAGAGCATCCTGTTTATTGATAACGGCAGGTGATGCCTTTGCTAACACTTCGCTCGCGACCACCAACATCTCATCACTAATATGGCGAATTTTAGCCGCAACAACAGCCAAACCAAATCCAGGGAATATATAACTATTATTACATTGCGGAATAACATAACGTTGGCCAGCATAATCAACCGGTTCAAATGGGCTACCTGTTGCCACAATCGCTTGGCCTTTTGACCAATTAAGCAACTGTTCCGGCGTCGCCTCTATCTGTTTCGAAGGATTACTCAACGGCAGGATAATAGGTGTCTCGCACTCTGATAACATCGTCTCAACAATCGATTGTGTGAACAGACCCGCTTGACCCGACACCCCAATCAAAACGGTAGGCTTAGCGAAGTAAACTGTTTCTTCTAACAATGGAAAGTCCCCAGAACAAACCCAATCTGCAATCTGACCAGGATCTTTTGATAATGGGAATTGAAAGTCTAAAACTGATAACATTGAGGACACTAACAAACCATCCCGATCAACCATAAAAATTTGACTTCTCGCCTGTAGTTCTGACACTCCTTCCGCGCACATTTGTGTAACAATTTGCTCCGCAATCCCACAACCAGCAGAGCCTGCACCGGCAAACACGACTGTTTGCTGACTCAATCGCACATTTCGTACCCGACAAGCCGCTAATAGAGTGCCCACTGCCACCACTGCCGTACCTTGAATATCATCATTAAAACAACAAATCTCATTGCGGTAACGGGTTAATAACGGCAAAGCATTAGTCTGATTAAAATCTTCAAACTGCAATAATACTTCGGGCCAACGGCGTTTCACGGCCTGAATAAATAAATCTAAGAATTCGTTATATTGATCTTGCTCAATTCGCGGATTATGCCAGCCCATATAAAGGGGATCATCCAATAAACTCTGATTATTGGTGCCTACATCTAACATAACCGGCAAAGTATAAGCTGGACTAATCCCACCACAAGCGGTATACAACGATAGCTTGCCGATTGGAATACCCATCCCGCCAATACCCTGATCGCCTAAACCCAAGATACGGCTGCCATCTGTGACGACAATCACCTTCACATTCTGCTTCGTGACATTCGCTAGCATTTCATCAATGTCATACCGATCGGGATAAGCAATAAACAAACCGCGTGCACGACGATATATTTCCGAAAACCGTTCGCATGCATCACCGACCGTCGGCGTATAAATGATCGGCATCATCTCTTCGAGATGGTCATTCACTAGACGGTAAAATAAAGTTTCATTACTATCTTGCGTCGCACGAAGGTAAATATGCTTATTAATCGGCTCATCAAAGCTGGAATACTGCTGATAAGCACGTTCTACCTGCTGTTCTATTGTTTCATAACGATGGGGCAATAGGCCCGCCAACCCAAATTCTTGGCGTTCTTCACTTGAAAAAGCACACCCTTTATTTAACAGCGATATATTTAATAGTGTTGGTCCTGAATAAGGTAAATAAACCGGCTTTTTATTATTATTTAAAACGTGCTTAGTCATGATCCCTTCACTACCGTAGTTTAAATTTAATACGCCCAGGCGCCAGACAAACTTGTTCATTACACGCTTGCAGAATTAGCTCAATAAAGACTGGCTTTACAGCTTGCTGCACTTTTATAGCTGATAACTCACAGGTAATCTCTATTACCCCCCTCATAGAGGGCCAATGCTTTCTCACTAAACCCCAAGCCTCTTTCAACCGCTTTTGGATAGATAACATTATCCAGTTGCCAAGCAATTATATCTGACAGCGCAACCTTCGTAGCAATTAAGTCTTTGTCTAAAGGGACAGTCCCTGACCGATCACCACGAATTTTAGGATAGTTAAACATTAAGTGGCGACCTAATCAACTGCTGTATTTTTAAATAAGCTGCCTGCCAGTCGCACCGCCTTAGCTTCAAACTTCGATCTTTAAACGTCCTTAACCCAATAAATTGGTAGGATGAAATGACATCTGTCTTAAGTGAGTTGGCCTGATATCTAAGGTGTTGTTTTCTCAACTTAACCACCCGTCCAAGTAAGAATAAAACATACTGCCTCCAGCATGGCACTAGCAGTATAACAGAGATATATCCACGTGTTCGTGTCATACTCTCATCGAACTTAAGCCCAGTCTTTAAGTCTCTAACGCTTTCTTCTATTTGCATTCTGGTGCGCTATAATTTAACACTCTTTTTTGCATCTCTTTTTGATTTAATCAAAAATGATGTTGCTAATAACCAAGGCTCTTTTTCACGCTCCGCATCCACGCGGCAATGTTTACTTTTTCGGGGTTTATCGTCTGTTGCGGTAAAATGATGCCGTCCTTTTTTACCGCCTTGATAAATAACAAATTGACTTGTCATGGATCCATTACGACACAATTCATCAGCCCCTATATTTTCTCGGTTGGTGAGGCGTAGCGGTATCAATCCTTAATGGAATCCCAGTTTTTATCGGTTTTATTTTTACAAAAGGTACGATTTCTAACACGCCCAACGTAATCCCATCCGAGTGATTCAATCAACTTAAACCCCGGTAACATTGACTTTAATCACCTGAAATCAAACTTTTATGAGTGCATTGAGACTTACTCTGCGTACTTTATGAATTGTTGGCGTTGTGCGCAGTCACATGGATTGCGATTTAATCTACAACAACGATGTCAGTATCATTTGATAGTGAATTCAGTAAATCACTTAATTGTGTTGTCGCGCCTGATGTAAGAATATTATCCTCCATTGCTTTGCCTGCCATCATTAAATACATCGTACCATCGGAATGCAGTGCGATTGACGCTAAACCGTCTATTTTATTGTCTGTTGCTAGATCAAATAAATCACTTGCTGCTTGTGTAACCGCATTCTCATGCTCGTTGTTCTCTACCGTTTCATTTTTATCCTGTCTCTCTGTCATTATTTAACTCACTTATATACTTTCTAAACCTTCTTAGTCCACCACCTTGGTTAAACGGCTGTATGTCGGGCTTGTTCCCATTATTTTGGATCTCAATAAATCTTGCAATAGTATCTGTAAATGCGACAGCCATAACCACCCGTTGTTCTTCAATGCTTAACTCTTTCACTGCTTCCCACCACTTAGCACCTACATTGCCTAATTCTGCGATAGTTACTGACTGCTCTACTATTGTTAGTTTTTCAGCGTTTTCATAAATTTGTTGAGGTTCTTCTATTTCATGTCCGATTTTCGATCCGATTCGTTGCTCCTGAATAGGATCGGCGATCCTATTCTGATTTTTGGGACGCGATGCCTTAGTGTTCCCGTTGTCGTAATCAGTTGATTTAGCTTCCCTTTCTTCCCGCTCGCACGACTTACTCGCTATCGCATCGTTCCTTGTCGTGCCACGACGGTGAAAACCACCTCCAACTTGATCATCTAGGCCACCCTGAGCCATCGCATCAAGCATCGTTTCAACGACTTCTAGCAAGCCCTTATCACCATGACGTTTCGTATCAAGCAGTAACAATAAATCAGGTTCATTCGGAAACTTAGGCGCTTGTGAAAAACCACCTTGTAAAGAATCATAACCATACATAATCTGATTAATCGCTAAACCAAAGATATCGTCTCCAAGACTTGCACTTTGACCTTGAGTCGTCTGATTTTGTTAACGGCTTTAGCCTCTTCATCCACCTGACTTTCAGCATCTTCTCGAGCATAATGCCAAGCTTCATCTCCCCTTTTCAATAAGCGCGTAAACTGCTCAGGCGGTACATAAGCCCCCCCCTGAATGTTTTGCATCTGGCGTCAAAAGGCTCGACATCAGCCAACCACCCCGCCCCGTCATCAACTGCACTGCCGTCATATAAAGCCCATCAGTTTCTGCTCTCTGTTCGCGATCTACTTTGATATTAATAAAATGACGCATTCATCTGTTTTGCGATCTCGATATTATCAAAACTTTCTTCCTCCATCACATGACACCAGTGACAGGTCGAATAACCAATAGAGAAATATAGACTTGTCTTGTGCTTTTGCTGCGGCAAATACTTCTGGATCCCAAGGATACCAATCAACCGGATTATGCGCGTGTTGATTTAAGTAAGGGGAATCTTCAAGGATCAAACGATTGATATAGCGAGGTAGGCCCTCTGCCTGAAAATGACGCGTTCGAGCCTGATAGTTAGACCCTTTATCATGAAAGGCTTGTAATAATTTAAGGTCGTTTTCTGCTGCAGTTACCGACATAAAGCCTCCTAACAGCAGGATAAACCAATAATATTTTTTAACATTCACCGCACCCTCTGACAGTCTGGTGAACTTAACTTAGTGAATGGAGAAGGCTAGAAGAAACCCAATTGTAACTGCGCCGCTTCAGACATCATTTCCTTAGTCCATGTTGGCTCCCAAACAACCTCAACATGCGCCTCTCCTACCCCCGGTACAGAACCAACTTTCTCTTCTATTTCACCCGGAAAAGTTTGTGCCACAGGACAGCCTGGTGCTGTCAATGTCATTTTAATATCAACAACAAATGAGTCACTGATATCGATCACATAAATTAAGCCCAACTCATAAATATTCACGGGAATTTCAGGATCATAGATCGTTTTTAACATATCGATGACATCTTCTTTTAACTCAACAACACTTGGTTTAACTAACTGTTCACTCATGGTTTCTTACTCTGTTGTCACTTGGCCATCGGCATCACTTTCCATTGCAGAATGCATGGTATGCCATGATAGCGTCGCACATTTAACCCGGGCCGGGAACTCCCGAACGCCCCCTAAGACTTCTAATTTACCCAATGTCGCCATATCAACTTCGCCACCAGTCATTTGCTCATGCATCTGCTGATAAATGGCATCGGCCTCCGCAACAGTTTTACCTTTTAAAGCTTCCGTCATCAATGACGCAGAAGCAACAGAAATCGCACAGCCACTACCGTGAAAACTCACATCTTCGATCACATCACCATTGAGTTTCATATACACGACCAGAGCATCACCACACAATGGATTATTACCATGAGCAAGGTGATTCGCATCAGCCATATCACGGAAATTACGCGGCTTTTTATTGTGATCCATGATCACCTGTTGATAAAGATCTCTTAAATCAGCACCACTCATTAGGCAAATAGCTCCTGTACTTTTTGAATGGCACCAACTAATGCATCGACTTCATCCATCGTATTATAAAAAGCGAAAGAAGCGCGCGCTGTCGCTGGAATACCAAAAAACTGCATCACCGGCTGAGCACAATGATGCCCCGTGCGTATCGCCACACCTTGCTGATCAAAAATCGTCCCAATATCATGTGGATGAACACCGTCAATCATAAAAGACAACACACTGGCTTTTTGCTCTGCTGTACCAACAATGCGAAGCCCTGCAAGCCCACCGACCTGCTCTGTCGCATACACCAGTAATTCATGCTCATAGCCGGCCAATTCGGCAATGCCAACAGATTGCATATAATCGATTGCAGCACCTAAGCCAATCGCACCTGAAATATTCGGCGTACCCGCTTCAAACTTATACGGCAATGCATTATATTGCGTTTTCTCAAAGCTCACCGACAGAATCATATCGCCGCCGCCTTGCCATGGCACCATGTCTTCTAATAATTCTTGCTTACCATACAGAGCACCAATACCAGTGGGGGCAAACATCTTATGACCAGAAAACACATAAAAGTCACAATCTAAGTCTTGTACATCTGCCGGCATATGCGGCACTGCCTGTGCACCATCAATCAACACAGGAATACCCTTAGCATGAGCTTTTTCAGTCATCATTTTCACTGGGTTAACAGTACCCAACGCATTTGATACTTGCCCCACCGCCATGATTTTAGTCTTGGCTGTAAGTAAATCATCAAAGGTATTTAGGTCTAACTCACCTTTGTCCGTCATCGGAATCACAACCAGCTTAGCGCCGACGTCATCACACAACATTTGCCAAGGCACAATATTGGCATGATGCTCCATATGACTAATCAAAACTTCATCGTCCACATCCAGCATAGGACGTACAAAACTATGGGCGACTAAATTAATGGCTTCTGTCGCGCCGCGAACAAACACAATCTCTTTATCAGATTGGGCATTCAAAAAATCACGGACTTTACTGCGAGCTCCTTCATAAGCATCTGTTGCACGTTGACTTAAACGATGCACACCCCGATGCACATTGGCATTATCTTGACGATAATAATCGGCAACTGCATCAATGACCTGCACCGGTTTTTGACTACTCGCTGCATTATCTAGATACGCTAATGGAAAGCCATATATTTCTTGATCAAGAATAGGAAAATCTTTCCTAATCTCCTGAATATCTAAGCCGCTCATCAGCTTTTCTCACCTCGTGGTAAACGTTGTTCAATCACAGCCGATAAAGCCTGACGAATCGTATCTGAAGGAATTCGCGCCAAGACATCGACAGCAAAGGCATGCGTTAACAAATTTCTTGCTGTGACGTCATCCAAACCACGTGCCCGCAAGAAAAACAACTGATCAATATCCAACTGACCCACTGTACTACCATGGCCACATTTCACATCATCAGCATAAATTTCCATCTCAGGCTTAGTGTCAATCGCACAGCCACGAGATAATAATAAATTGTGGTTATATTGATTAGAGTCCGTTTTTTGAGCATCTTGATGCACAATTACTTTGCCATTAAACACACCATGGCACTCATCATTCAAGACACCTTTATACAATTCATTACTCGTTGTATTTGGCACAAGATGATCGATACGCGTGTGTGTATCAGCATGCTGCTCACCATTAAGCAAATACAACCCGTCCATCGTGGTGTGAGACTGTTCACCCTCTAAACGACTATGCACGTCATTACGTGACAATTTGCCGCCCAAGGTAATATTCTGGGTATGCCATTGACTACCGGCAGCCTGTTTCGCTGCTAAAGTCGCAATATGAAAAGCCTGATACGATTCTTGCTGCAATTTGTAATGAAATAACTCAGCTTGCTCAGCCAACACCACTTCACTGACCGCATTGGTGAAATTAATACCATCTGTCACACCAACATAATGCTCAATAACTGTCGCCTGTGCATTGGCATCCAATACGATCATATTACGTAAATGCGTTGCTAGATCAGCTGTGGCACCGCTATTAATCACTAGTAACTCAATGGGCTTGTCGACTACAGTATCTGCAGCAACATGCACCATCATGCCTTCCTTCATCAGTAGCGTATTAAGTGCCGTCAAACCCACTTTATCCAAAGCAACTTGCTGACCCAATTGTTGCTCAACTGATCCTAATGATGCTGAAAAAGGTTTAACCGTTACACCTTCAGGTAAACCATCAAGCTCAGACAGGTCAGCTATGTATTCACCATCAACGATAACCAGACGGTATGCATCACCTAATAATGCCAACTTAGCGCATTCTTCAGAAATAATCGTCGTTTTGACAGCATCGTGCGTAAACGCTTGCTGAGACAAGTTCCACAGGCTGGTATATTTCCAGTTTTCTTCTTTCTTCGCTGGTAAACCTGCAGTCGAAAACTGGGCCAAAGCACGCTGACGCAATGCTTGTACCCAAGGCAAATCTTGACCTGGTAAGTCACTGTTCTCTGCCACACTCGCAAAGGCTGTCGCTAATTCATTTAACTGTTTCATGCAGCCGGGCCCTCTGCGTGCACCCAACTATAGCCTTTGCTTTCTAATTCTTTAGCCAGTCCTTTATCACCCGACTTCACAATCTGGCCATCTGATAAAACATGGACAAAGTCCGGCACAATATAATCAAGTAAACGTTGGTAATGCGTAATCATCACAATAGAACGATCAGGTGAACGTAACGCATTAACCCCTTCAGACACTGTTTTTAAAGCATCAATATCCAAGCCAGAATCCGTTTCATCTAAAATGGCTAAAGTAGGTTCTAATAAGGCCATCTGCAAAATTTCATTACGCTTTTTCTCACCACCGGAGAAACCTTGATTAACACCGCGATACATAAAGTCTTCATCCATCTTGACGAGCTTCAGTTTCTCTCTGACCAACGTCAAAAAGTCCATCGCATCTAATTCTTCCAACCCTTGATGTGTACGAACTGCATTCAATGCTGCTTTCAATAAATAGATATTACTGACACCTGGAATTTCAACCGGATATTGAAAAGCTAGAAACACACCACGACGCGCACGCTCTTCAGTTTCTAATTCTAATAAATTTTCATCTTGAAACGTGACAGAACCCCGCGTGATCTCATAGCCATCACGTCCAGCCAACACATTGGATAAAGTACTTTTACCTGCACCATTCGGCCCCATAATCGCATGCACTTCGCCCGATTTAACAGTCAAGTTAATCCCTTTAAGGATATCTTTACCATCAATGCTGGCATGGAGGTTTTTAATTTCTAACATGTTTTATCTCTTTAAATAAAGTTCGTCTATAAACTGAGCAGCAAAATAAATGAATGCAATTAGCCAACAGAGCCTTCTAGCGATAAGCCCAATAAGTTTTGTGCTTCTACGGCAAATTCCATTGGTAGCTGATGAATCACTTCTTTACAAAAGCCATTCACAATCATCGACACGGCATCTTCAAGATCCATCCCGCGCTGTTTACAATAGAACAACTGATCTTCACTGATTTTAGAGGTCGATGCTTCGTGTTCGACCTGTGCAGTTGGGTTCTTCACTTCAATATAAGGGAAAGTGTGCGCTGCACAAGTATCACCCATTAATAAAGAATCACATTCGGTATAATTACGCGCATTCTCTGCATTCGGGCCAATACGTACTAAACCACGATAGGCATTCGATGAACGTCCTGCCGAGATCCCTTTTGAAATAATCGTCGAGGTAGTGTTTTTACCCAAATGAATCATCTTGGTGCCAGTATCCGCTTGCTGCATATTATTAGTAACCGCAACGGAATAAAACTCACCCGTCGAGTTATCACCCTGTAATATCACGCTCGGGTACTTCCATGTAATCGCAGAACCCGTTTCTACTTGTGTCCAAGATACTTTTGAACTCTCTCCACGACAAGCAGCGCGTTTAGTCACAAAGTTATAAATACCGCCTTTGCCATTTTCATCACCGGGGTACCAATTCTGTACTGTCGAGTATTTAATCTCGGCGCGATCCATTGCTACCAACTCAACAACCGCAGCATGCAATTGATTTTCATCCCGCATCGGCGCGGTACAGCCTTCCAAATAACTCACATGCGAATCGTCATCAGCAATAATCAATGTCCGCTCAAACTGTCCTGTATTAGCAGCATTAATCCGGAAATAGGTCGACAGTTCCATCGGGCAACGAACACCTTTTGGGATATAAACAAATGAGCCATCACTAAACACAGCTGAATTCAACGCTGCATAATAATTATCACGGTATGACACCACACTTCCCAGATACTTTTTCAGCAATTCAGGATGTTGTTTAACTGCTTTCGAAAACGGCATAAATAAAATACCCTCTTCGGCCAATTTATCTTGGAATGTATTCGCGACAGAAACACTATCAAATACCGCATCAACCGCCACACCGGCTAAACGAGCCCGCTCATCCAAAGGTACGCCCAATTTTTCGTAAGTACGCAACAATTCAGGATCAACTTCATCCAAGCTTTTTGGACCATCCTTTTTATCTTTTGGCGCCGAGTAGTAACTGATCTCTTGATAATTAATTTCAGGATAGTTAACATGCGCCCACTCGGGTGTCTCGAGTGTTAACCAATGACGATACGCTTCCAACCGCCATTCTAGTAAGAACCCCGGTTCGCCTTTAATGCGAGAAATCTCACGAACCGTCTCTTCGCTTAAACCTGGCGGTAAACTATCAGACACAATATCCGTCACAAAGCCAGCTGAATACTCTCTCGGTACGAACTCTTCTATTTGTTGCTTTTGTTCAGCCATGGATCTCACCATCCTGTTTTGTCGCTGTATCTCTCTGCTTTGCAGAAGGATAAAAATGAATCGGGCTCACACCATTAACATGGGTTTGTTGCACCAACATATCGGATAACTTCACTTCGTCTAACGCGTGATACACAGCACTGTTAATCCGTTCCCAGTTAGTTTGCACAACACAATGTACTTCCTGATCACAATGGCTTTCTGTACTGACACACTCTGTCAAAGCTATCGGTCCCTCAATGGCAGTGATCACTTCAGCAATCGAAATTACAGAAGCGGCTTTAGCCAAACTATAACCACCATGTGCCCCACGTTCAGAGTCTAATAATCCATTTTGTGACAAGGCTTTAAGGACTTTTCTCACTGTCGGTAATGGCACACGAACAGCATCGGCTAAAGTCTGTGCATTGTGATGTAGCCTTGTGTTCTCAGCCAGATAACTCATCAAGACGATGCCATAATCTGTCAATTTTCCCATACGTAACATGTTAGACCCTCCTAATTAGTACTATTATAGTCTCAATTAGGACAATAACCAAGTTGCATGCAGGGTTATTTCTCATACAATTTGTGAGAGAAGTAAGCGCGATGAACTTTTTACGTTGTTGCCTAACTAAACAACACACCGTCTTAAGTTATCATTTACATCACTTCGGGAAGCTTCCACATGAAACTCAAAACACTCGTACTTTTGCCACTATTATTATCAGTCCCTGCAGTCGTTAGTGCAGCTGGCATTGATACTGACAAACAAAAACTGAACTACATCTTCGGTATACAAATTGGACAAGGCCTAAAAGCTGAAGGCATTGAATTAAGAATGGATGCTTTTTCAGCAGGCATTACTGATATGATGGAAGGCAATAAGCCACAAATCGATCAAGCAACCGCTCAAAAACTAGTCCAAGACTACCAACAGAAAAAACAATCTGACATGGCTGAAACTGCAGCCAAAAAACAAACAGAATCAGATGCTTTCCTAGTTAAAAATGCCAAAGAAGATAGCGTCGTTGTCACAGCAACAGGGCTACAATACAAAATCATTGAACAAGGCAAAGGAAAATCACCGACATCCGAAGATAAAGTCGTCGCCCACTACACCGGTAAATTATTGGACGGTACCGTGTTTGATAGCTCACATAAGCGTGATGAACCAGCAACATTCCTAGTCTCAGGCGTCATTAAAGGCTGGAAGGGGAGAAATGGCAGTTAGTGATTCCAGCTAATCTCGCCTACGGCGATCGTGGTACCGGTAATCTAATCGGCCCACATGAAACATTGATGTTTGATATTGAATTGGTCTCCATCGAAACGGCTGACGCGACGAAAGCCATCAAAAAATAACCGCTAACACAGCAATTAAACCAGCGTGTCGTCGTACTCGATAAAGAATTAAGCCATCCCTGGTTTAATTCCACTCCGTTCGACGACGACCATGATCACCAAACGACCTCGTCACCTCGCTACGCATCGGCTCTATCGACTTTATCTGTTTTATTGCGTGTCATTGCGTGTCATTGCGTGTCATTGCGTGTCATTGCGTGTCATTGCGAGCTTAGCAAAGGCATGGGGTTTAATGGGGTTAATAACAATGATATTCTGGTCTTGCTCGTGTAAATACTTTGCCAGCAGTACACCGTAAATGCCAGTGGCTTCCATACAAAACAAAGCTGATTCATGGAATGATCTTAACCATTTGGATAAGGCTTTAAACCCTGTTAAATCATTAGAAAACTGTTGATAACATATTTCATTATTAGCCAAGCTGACACAATCAAATGTTGCTTTAGAAATATCAATTCCAGTACTGAACATCACTTGCTCCAAAAATCACGTTATCATTCATAATGATCGGATAGCTTCAACTTCTATGCAGCCTTGCTCAATACGTGCTTAGGCCAAAACCATGCACAAGATACCGTTCGCATTTGGTAAAGTTAAAAAAAGGGAGGGGGCTGACCTTTAATTCAAGCTTAATTGCTTTAGGAGACGCCCAGCGTCTCCCTCCCTTTATCCAATCGCCATTGGATAGTCTAAATCATTAGATAATTTGCACAAAAGTTAAGATACAAGGAGATGCCATCTCTTGATCATAAGAAATTGTTTTAGAATAATTTAGGCTTATTTCTTCAAAAAGTCAGAATTATTAATTTCTTAAATGATAGACGATAAAAAGCAGGTCATACAGGGTAATAACGTTTCTATTATCATCCGATGACGACATTTTCACGTCATTTACAAACTGTTAAGCAGCTTGAACCGGAATCGCGTGGCGCGTATTGGTAATGTGGTTATTTTCGTCTAAATAAACTAGCGTTGGTTTGAAGTTTGCCACTTCTTGTTGTTCTAATGTCGCATAGGCACAAATGATGATGCGGTCGCCTGGTGAGGCTTTGTGTGCAGCCGCGCCATTGACAGAAATAACATGTGAACCCGCTTCCGCCCGAATCGCATACGTTGTGAAACGTTCACCATTCGTTACATTATAAATTTGGATTTGTTCATATTCATGAATGTCAGCCGCTTCCAATAATTGGCTATCGATCGCGCACGAGCCTTCGTACTCAAGTTCAGAGTGAGTGACGCAAGCGCGATGTAATTTTGTTTTTAGTAGCGTTAATTGCATAAATAACGGTTTTTATTCAATTGTTGATTTTATAATATCGCATTATCGCTTTTTCAGGCTTATCAAGCAAGATGACAAGCCATATTATCGATTAATCTTACTGGACCTAATTGGGCTGCAATCAGTATTCTTAAGGCTTTGTCTTCTTGTTGCGCCGACATTAAATCTGCTTCACGGCAGACTTCAATATAATCGACTTCAAAGCCTTTCTTCTCTATCGCTTGTTTAGCTTGCTCACATATTTCTGCGAAGTTACACTGTCCTTTCTCTAGCCGTTGCTTAATCTCTAACAGTGTTTGAACCATTTCGGCTGCGACTGTTTGCTCTATTGCTGATAAGTATTGATTACGTGAGCTCATCGCCAGTCCGTTCTGTTCACGGTGGGTTTCAGCGCCAATGATTTCTATTGGCATATTCAAATCATGGACTAATTTCTTAATCAGCAATAACTGTTGAAAATCTTTTTCGCCAAACACCGCCACATCGGGCGTGACCATATTGAATAACTTGGTGACGACCGTCGCGACACCATCAAAATGACCGGGGCGATGGGCACCACACAGTCTATCGGCTATTTGTGGCACGGTGATTTTGCTTTGCTTTGCCATGCCCTCGGGATAAACAGCCGCCACATCTGGCACAAAGACAATGTCACAGGCAGTTTGGGCTAATTGTGCTGTGTCAGCTTCAATGGTTCTTGGATAGGCTTGCAGGTCTTTTTGCTCATTAAATTGTAGTGGATTAACAAAGATACTGACAATAACTTTGTCAGTAGATTGCTGCGCTTTATCAACTAACGATAAATGCCCAGCATGGAAGTTGCCCATGGTCGGCACAAACCCAATGGTTAAACCTTGCCTGCGCCATTGTTTAACTTGCTTGTGCAGCTGCGCAAGCGATGACACGATTTCCATTAATATTGCTGTTCTGCTGTTGGAAACTGGCCAGATTTAACTGCTTTGACATAGTCTGTTACTGCGTTCAAGACACTGTCCGTTCCCTTTAGGAAGTTGTGGTTAAATTTAGGCGTTGGCTCTGGTGTTATACCCAACATGTCATACAACACGAGCACTTGACCATCACAATCTGCACCTGCACCTATACCGATGACAGGAATATCAACTGCTTCCGTTATGGCTTTACCTAAACTGGCCGGCACGCATTCTAATACCAACATATCCGCACCGGCTTGCTGTAATTGTTGTGCTTCTTTAATTAAGGCTTGTGCTTGTTCTGGCTCACGACCTTGTACACGATAGCCGCCAAGACGATGGACTGATTGTGGCAATAAACCTAGATGTCCGCAAACGGGGATACCTCGATCCGCCAGCTGTTTAACAATATCTGTCACGATGGTCCCGCCTTCTAGCTTGACCATCTGGGCGCCACCTTCTGCCATTAAACGAGCCGCATTGGTAATGGCTTGTTCTGTATTGGCGTAACTCATAAACGGTAAATCTGCTATAACAAAAGCCTGCTCACTCCCGCGAATGACGTTCTGAGTATGGTAAACAATATCATCGACGGTCACGGGCAAGGTGCTCTCTTGACCTTGAACGACCATACCTAATGAATCGCCCACCAATATCACTTCAATGCCTGCTTGCTCTATTACAGCGCTAAAACTAGCGTCGTAAGCGGTCAACACAGCTAGCTTATTGCCGTCTTTTTTCATTTGACGACATTGCGCTAATGTTAATCGGCTCATGTTATTTCTCTTTAACAGGCAAGGGGTTGTAAAAATGTCGGCCGCTTGTACACAGCGCGACTTGATCAATTAAGTTTTCGTAGTCTTGTTCGCTGTCCACAAGATTAATTTGTTCTGCGTTCACGATTAGCAACGGAGACTCTTCATAATAGTGGAAAAAGTCAGCATAACTTTCTGTCAGACGTTGCAAATAAGCATCTTCAATCCGTTGCTCATACCCAATACCACGTTGTGAAATTCTGTTTTTAAGGACTAACAATGGGGCCTGTAAATAAATCACCAGATCCGGCGCCCGACTATGCATTGTTAGGTTGTCATACACCATATTATACAAAGTCAATTCATCATCATCTAAGGTGATTTGAGCAAATAGACGATCTTTATCAATCATAAAGTCAGAAATCTGCAAATCATGAAATAAATCATCTTGTTGCAGATTTTTGCTTAACTTTATCCGCTGCATTAGAAAACTGATCTGAGTCGGTAAAGCCGATTGCTGTGGGTGGGTGTAGAACTTTTCTAAAAATGGGTTTTGTTCTGGCTGTTCAAATAACGCTGTACCAGAAAAACTGTCTGCGAGCCGGTTCACCAAATGGGTCTTTCCGACACCAATTGGGCCTTCAACTACAATATATTGTTGCGGTAAGCTTGTCTTCATATTTCGTTATTTTCTAGTCGTTCTAAACCATCTTTAGGGCACAATGCCAGTAATTCTGTGATGTGGCCAAATTTTGGAATAACCAAATCAGGTGCTATGTCTGCTAAAGGATAAAGCACAAAAGCCCGGTCTGCTATGCCTTTGTGTGGCACATGTAAATGTGCCTCGTCAATCTGACGTTCACCATACAATAATATATCAAGGTCGAGTGTTCGTTCACCCCAATGTCGCTGTCTTATCCGGCCATGTTGCTGTTCTATCCCTTGTAACTGCTCCAGCAAATCATTCGGGGATAAACTTGTTTCCAATGCGACAACCGCATTAATGTAATCAGGCTGATCTTGTGGTCCCATAGGCGGACTTTTATAGAGCGATGACATGGTAATGCATTGTGTCAAAGGTAATTTAGCAAGATCCTGCTGAGCGGATAACACTTGCGTTTGCGGGTTGGCTAGATTGCTGCCCAAACCAATATATACCTTCATTAGGCCTTGTCATCAACCGGCGTATCGGCTACTTTTTTCGCCGCTGGTTTACGTCTGCGTCGTCGTTTCTTCTTATTAGGCTCAGGCGCTAACCCATTGACCATTTTTTGTTGCTCTGACTCTTCTGCGAACTGAAAATCAGTCCACCATTGCGCTAACGCTTCAAAGGGTTCACCAGCATCAGAACGTAATAATAGAAAATCATAACCTGCTCTAAACTTCGGATGTGTCAATAAACGAAAAGCCCGTTTTCCTTGGCGCATGGTTAAACGAATTTGTAATAACCAAATATCTCGAGTGACTAATGTAAACCGTTTTGGTACCGCAACATGTTGTACCTGTTTAGTAATAACGTCATTCGCTGCTTTTTGTAATGCCGGTATCGTCGGTATTTTATTCTCTTGATAATCCTGCCAGCGTTCTGATGTTGGTCCCCAGAGTATGGCTGCAAAAAGAAATGCAGGCGTCACGGGTTTGGCTTCTTGGATACGTTTATCAGTATTTTCTAATGCCTTAATCAATAGTCTCGCAGCAATACCATCGGGATCATCGGCAATAAATCTGGCACTCTCAGGGAATAAGTAAGCAAATATGCCATATTTGACAAGTAATTGATGTGTTACAACAGCTTTGCCGCTTAGATAAAGCTTTAATACTTCATCAAACAAGCGCGCTGCAGGAATGTCCTGTAGTAATTTAGCCAAGCTTGCAATATGGGCTTCCGTTTTGTCACCAAGCTCTAAGCCTAATTTACCGACAAATCGTAAAGCACGTAACATGCGAACGGGATCTTCTCGATAGCGCGTTTCAATATCGCCAATAAGCTTAATTTTACCGGCTTGTAAATCGGCAATACCTCCCGTGTAATCGACTATCGAAAAATCACGAATATTGTAATACAGGGCATTAATTGTGAAATCGCGGCGCCAAGCATCTTGTTCTAATGTACCGAAGACATTGTCTTGTACAATTCGACCTTGTTGATCAATATGTTGCTCTGCTTCTGGCGGGGCTCTGAAGGTGGCGACTTCGATCACATCGCGGCCAAAGCCGACATGAACCAATTTAAAACGACGGCCGATTAAACGACTTTTCTTAAATAGTTTATAAACTTGCTCTGGTGAGGCATCGGTGGCAACATCAAAATCTTTGGGTTCAAAGCCTAATAAAAGATCTCTGACACAACCGCCAACAAGATAAGCTTCGTAACCCGCATCTTTCAAGCCATATAATACTTTTAATGCTTGGGAGCTGACCTGGGCACGCGACAAGCTGTGCTCATCTCGCGGTACGATCAAAGGCAATATCATTTGGTCGGGTTTATTGGCTTTATCCACTGCGTCGTTTTTACCACGTCCGAAAATTTTATTTAAAGAAAACATTGCCGGTTATCATAACACGCTTGCGGGTTTTCACCGTTTTAGACGCCATAGAAAACAGAGATAATACTTAAGATCATCGCTATTTTAATGCGCGCTGAACAGGCTTAAACGATCGACGATGAATATCAGTTACACCTAATTCAATGAGTGCTTGTTGGTGTTGTTGCGTTGGGTAGCCTTTGTGTTGTGCAAATCCATAACCTGGATACTTGATCGCCAAATCAGTCATTTCCCTATCTCTCGCTACTTTAGCTATGATGGATGCTGCCGCTATAGCCGGTTCAGACTGATCGCCTTTAATCACTGTTGTGACAGGACAATTTAAATTTGGGGCTTGATTACCATCTACCAATGCATGTGACGGCATGATACTCAGCTCTTCCACTCCACGCTTCATCGCCAATAGCGTTGCTTGCAGAATGTTTATTTGGTCAATTTCCTCTGGTTCTGCTCGGCCTAATGCCCATGCTAAGGCATATTGCTTAATTAACGGCTCTAACCTTTCACGTTGCTTTTCGGTCAGTTTTTTTGAATCGGCTAATCCTGCAATGGGATTATTCGGATCTAAGATCACCGCTGCAGTGACAACAGCACCGGCTAAAGATCCCCGTCCAACTTCATCAACACCGACGATATAATCAGTCATTATTCTGCCAACATCGCGATGATTTTCTGGGCGGCATTGTCTGCTCCACCTGACGGACCCAAAGCTGATAAAACTTGTTGCCGTATCTCTTCTGCCACGGCTTGTTGATCTGATCTTGTTAGACGATATAATAATTCTTCCTCTAAGCGTTGAACTGTAACGTCATCTTGTAAAATCTCAGTAATCAGCGCTTTACCCGTCACAATATTACAGAGGCCAACATGGGGAATTCGGACAAGACGTCGCATAATTTTGTATGTGATCGGTGATACGCGATAACAGATAAAATGTGGGACGCCTAGCAAGGCGATTTCTAATGTAACGGTACCCGACGCCGCAACAATGACATCACAGGCACAGGTTAGTTCATAGAAGTCACTGTCTATCCGTTGAATAGGGAGTGATGATGCTGCCAAAATTGGGGCTAAGGTCTCCCTGCTTAGTCCTGGCGCTAGTGGTACAACAATCTGACTATCGGGATATTGTTGCTTAATGCGTTCTGCAGCTTGAATCATTAACGGCAACAACATCTCAACTTCGCTACGTCGACTGCCAGGGAAAAGACCTATCACTTTTTTATCTTGTTCTAAGCCCACTTTTTCTTTAGATTGACGCGTTGTTAAGGTTCTTTTAACGGCATCAACTAGCGGGTGACCCACGCAATTGACCGGTACACCTGCTTGCTCATAAATGGGGACTTCGAATGGAAACAGCACCAACATTTGGTCCACAACGCGCTGAATCGTTTTGACTCGACCTTTACGCCATGCCCATACTTTGGGACTAATATAATAGGCAACGGGAATTCCCCGCTTTTTGGCTTCTTTTGCTAGTTTTAAATTAAAGCCCGGATAATCAACTAATATCAATAAATCAGGTCGTTGGCTTTTTAAGAGTGCAACCATCTGATTAAACACGCCTTTGAGATGGCGGTATTTTTTTAATACTTCAACTAAACCCATCACCGCCAATTCAGAAAAATCGATAGTGATATCCATACCCGCAGCGCGTAACTTTTCTCCACCAATGCCATTTATGCTTAACGCTGGGGCACGTTGCTTGAGTGCTGTTACTACTCTCGCAGCATGTGCATCGCCGGAAGCTTCACCGACAACAACCATAATATTAGCATTCAAACTTATTTTCCTTCAGCATAACCTACGAGCTCTAGGCCAAAGCCTGATAATCCCGTTAATTTTGTTGGTGTGCCCATGACACGCATTTTCTTAACACCTAGATCCGCTAAAATTTGTGCCCCCACACCAAACGTTCGCATATCCCAACCCATTTTGGTTTGTGTCAGTGCATCGCCGCGATCTTGCTGTTGATACAACTCAACTTTCTCAGCTAAACGTTTGTTTTGCTCAGTCTGCCTTAACACCACTAAGATCCCCTTGCCCGCTTGCTGGATTTCCGTCATCACTTTATCCAAGGGCCAGTGAACCGTATCGCGCGTTGCACCTAATAAATCATTGAGTGGATCTGCCATATGGACGCGTACTAGTGTTTCTTCGTCTTTCTTGATATCTCCAGCGACAAGCGCAATATGGACTTGGCCATTGACGGTATCTTGGAAGCTATAAAGCTCAAAATCACCTTCCGCGGTGGGCATGTGACACTGTGACAGTCGTTGTACCGTCATTTCATTTTCTAGGCGATAACTAATCAAATCGGCAATAGTACCAATTTTCAGTTGATGTAGTTCTGCAAATTTTTCTAGATCTGGCCTTCTGGCCATACTGCCATCTTCATTTAAGATTTCGACAATCACTGATGCTGGTATTTTGCCCGCTAATTGGGCTAAGTCGCAACCTGCTTCGGTATGGCCAGCACGCGTTAAGACGCCGCCTAATTGTGCTTTTAGTGGAAAAATATGGCCCGGTTGTACAAGATCTTCTGGTTTTGCATCTGCACTGACAGCCGCTTGGACAGTCAATGCCCGATCTGTAGCTGAAATACCGGTTGTGACGCCTTCTGCCGCCTCTATCGATACCGTAAAGTTGGTTGAATAAGCTGCTTGATTATCAGATACCATTAAGGGCAATCTCAATTGCTTACAGCGTTGTTCTGTTAGAGTTAAACAAATCAAACCACGGCCAAAGCGGGCCATAAAGTTAATGGCTTCTGGTGTGACACATTCAGCGGCCATGACTAGATCACCCTCATTTTCGCGATCTTCATCATCAATAATAATGACCATTTTTCCTTGTTTAAAATCATCAATGATTTCGGCCGTTGTGTTTAATTTCATTATTTCACAAACCCATATTTTAGCAATGTTTCGTGTGTGATGCCCGTTTGTTGCTGCGGTAATAACCGCTCCAAATAACGGGCAATTAAATCGACTTCCAAATTAACTTTGGTGCCAATCTGATATGTTTTGATAATTGTTTCTTCTAGTGTATGTGGGATGATATTAACCTCGAACCAATCGTCTCTTACATTATTGACGGTTAAACTGGTGCCATCAATACAAATAGCCCCTTTTTCAGCAATATAACGTTCTAGGCCTACTGGTACTGTAAACCTGAATTGAATTGATCGCGCCGATGCTTCTCGTTGAACGCATTCACCCAAGCCATCAACATGACCACTCACAAAATGTCCACCTAGGCGATCGCCAACAGCTAGCGCTTTCTCTAAATTCACTTCAGATCCATTTTTTAAAATGCCAAGACTACTTCTTTCTAGCGTTTCACGTGAGACGTCAAACCCTAATATCTCTCCTGCTATTTCCACTACTGTCAGACACACACCATTAATCGCGATGCTATCTCCTAGTCTCACGTCAGATAAATCTAATTGTTGCATCGTTACATCAAGTCTGACATCACCGCCTTTAGCGTCAATGCTATTCACCTTACCTAATGCTGCGATAATGCCGGTAAACATGGTATTATCCTCGTTAATTCTTTATTAGTGCTTTAAATACTGCGGTTTTGCAGTAATGCGCCAATCGTCACCCACTGCTCGTATGTCGGTTATCGTTAAATCGATATTGTCGGCCATCATCTGTAATCCAGGCAAATGAAACAGTCCCTTTGCACTGTCACCCATGATTTTAGGCGCCATATAAATCACGAGTTCATCAATTAACCCCGCTAAGAGCATTGCCCCATTTAAAATAGCACCCGCTTCGATTAATACATCATTGATATCACGATCAGCTAACTCTGTCATCAATTGCGTCAAGTCGACATGCTCGCCTGATGCAGCCAACCTTATAGTGTTGATATTCTCTCGTTTTTCGTCGCTACTTGTCGCGATTAGCGTATCACCATCAGTGCTCAAAATTTTAGCCTTACCGGCTATTTTAAATTGACTGTCCACGACGACTTTTAATGGTTGGCGAATAACTTTCCCTTGCGAATACCATTGTTCTGGTCGCACCGCCATTTGCGGATCGTCAACCAGCACGGTGCCAATGCCTGTGACAATTGCACCACTTTGTGCACGGAGTTTTTGAACATCTTGGCGTGCGTCCGGTCCCGTGATCCATTGACTTTCTCCCGATGCCATTGCTGTACGGCCATCTAAGCTCATCGCTATTTTGCTACGAATATAGGGTCTACCTTGTCGCATACGCTGACAAAATCCGCGGTTTAAGGCTTCGGCTTGTTGTTCTAATATACCCGTTGTGACTTCAATACCTGCTTGTTGTAATTTTTTGACGCCTTGACCTGCCACTAAGGGGTTGGGATCAACCATGGCGATAAAAGCGCGCTTAATGCCTGCTTTAATGAGTGCATCAGCACAGGGTGGTGTGCGGCCAGTATGGCTGCAAGGTTCTAATGTAATGTAACAATCTGCTCCTTGTACCGTTTGCTCATCAAGCTGATTAAGCGCGTTTATTTCGGCATGTGCATGGCCTGCTTCCTGATGCCAACCTTCAGCAATTATTTGGTCATCTTTTACTATGACACAGCCAACGCGAGGGTTAGGTGCTGTGGTATAAAGCCCACGCTCTGCTAATACCAGCGCTCGGGCCATCATCAATTCATGTGACATTAACTTTCGTTTTGGCGCGCTTCACATCTTGTGACAAATGTGCTTGTCACCGTCGATCCACCCAGCCAATTTGTTCCGCTTCTGTCAACGATCCTTCGTAGCAAGATCGGCCTCTGCCGCCTTCATCACCGCGTTCCGAATTACGTTGTTGTTCGATATAACGGCTCCCTTGCGGGCTACAAATATCACAAAAAACAATGACTCGTAGCATGTTATTTTAATCCTTCTCTGCCGGTTCTGATGTGTTTTCCATTCGCTCAATCTCCTCACGAAAGGCATTGACATCTTGGAAACTTCGATACACCGATGCAAAACGTACATAAGCGACTTCATCTAATTCACGTAGTGCGTCCATGACCCAATCGCCCACTAAGCGACTAGCCACTTCTCTTTCCCCTGTCGCTCTTAAACGATGAATGATTCCTTTTACGGCACTATCAACAGCATCAATACTTACCGGTCGCTTTTCTAACGCCCTTAAGAAACCCGCTCTGAGTTTATCCTCATCAAATAAGGCACGCGACTCATCACGTTTAATTAAGCGTGGTAACGTCAACTCAGCCATCTCATAGGTCGTAAAACGTTCGTTACACTCTGTGCACGCACGGCGACGGCGAATCGAATCCGCTTCCGCAGACAGACGAGAATCAATTACCTTTGAGTCATCGGCACCACAAAAGGGACAACGCATACACTACAATCCTTGGTTCTGAATGTACATCATTACACAAACATCATCTTCAGCTAACTTTAACGGCCAAAATCATTGCTAAGCCGTCTTTCGTAAGCCATAGACTCTGATTTACGTATTCAAGTTCTGATTATGAGTAAACGGGGTAAGTTTGGCAAATAGCCTTAACCTTATCTCTGACCGCTTCAATCACCGTTTCATCACCGTCACTGCTGATCACATCGCACATCCAACCAGCCAACTCTTTACAGTCTTGCTCGTTAAAACCGCGTGTTGTCACTGCTGGCGTACCGACACGAATACCAGAGGTAACAAATGGCGATTGCGGATCATTTGGCACGGCATTTTTATTCACGGTGATGAACGCATTTCCCAGCCAAGCATCGACATCTTTACCCGTTAGCCCTGCCTCGATAAAGCTGACTAAGAATAAATGATCGTCAGTGCCTTTTGAGACAACGTCATAACCTCGAGCCATAAAAACACTGACCATTGCTTGGGCATTTTTGATAACTTGTTGCTGATACGTTTTAAACTCTGGTAACGTCGCTTCTTTGAAAGACACTGCTTTTGCTGCAATGACATGCATCAAGGGGCCGCCCTGAAAACCAGGAAAAACGGCTGAGTTTAATTTTTTCTCAACGTCAGTATTGGTTTTCGCTAAGATCAAACCTCCACGTGGGCCACGTAACGTTTTATGTGTTGTTGTCGTTGTCACATCGGCAATTTGTACCGGGTTTGGGTACAGCCCAGCTGCTATCAAACCAGCCACATGGGCCATATCAACTAGAAGGAAAGCACCCACTGAATCAGCAATGTCTCTGAAACGTTGCCAATCAATCACGCGTGAATAAGCTGAAAAACCGGCCACAACCATTTTGGGTTGATGCTCTTTCGCTAAAGCAGCAACTTCATCGTAATCAATTTCACCAGTTTCAGTATTAATGCCATAAGACACTGAATTATAAATCTTACCCGATGCACTGACTTTCGAACCATGTGTTAAATGGCCACCATGCGCTAAACTCATCCCTAAGATGGTGTCGCCTGGCTGTAATAACGCTAAATAAACGGCTGCATTCGCTTGTGAACCAGAATGTGGCTGTACGTTGGCATAATCAGCACCAAATAATGTCTTGGCGCGATCAATGGCTAACTGTTCTACTTGATCAACATATTCGCAGCCACCGTAGTAGCGTTTACCTGGGTAACCTTCTGCATATTTATTGGTGAGTTGCGAACCTTGCGCTTCCATTACACGTGGACTGGTGTAATTCTCTGACGCGATAAGCTCAAGATGATCTTCTTGGCGTTGATTTTCAGACTCAATCGCAGCAAATAGTTCATCATCGAAACCAGTGATGGTCATGTTTTTGTTGTACACAGACTTCCCCTGCTTCTACAGTAAAATAATATACTATTCTAACGTATCTCTATGCCGTTCATCTATGGCACACTTACTGTTTTATCAACGTAATAATGGAAAATAAAAGCGATGACTGTATCGATTCTTGGAATTGGCCTGATGGGACAAGCATTAGGGGAGCGGTTATTAGATCAGCAACAAAAGCTCGTTGTTTACAATCGGCACCCAGGTAAAACATTGATACTGGCACAACAAGGGGCATTGATCGCTTCTTCTGCGCAACAGGCGGTGTCTGACAGCGAGAGTTGCTTGTTATTTTTAAGCGATGCCGCCGCGATTAATTCAGTCTTAGACACTATCGAACCCGATTGTTTCAATGGCAAAACAATTATTCAAATGGGTACCATTGCACCTAACGAGTCACGTGCACTCGCTCACCGTGTAGCAGCGTCTGGAGGACAGTATCTAGAATGCCCTGTTCTCGGTAGCCTGCCCGAAGCGCGCGCTGGCTCATTAATATTGATGGCGGCCGGTGAACGCGCTGTTTTTGATGCTGCCCTGCCCTTGCTTAACCTCATCGGAACATCACCTAAGTACCTTGGTAGTACAGGACAAGGATCTACAGTTAAACTTGCTATGAATCAATTGATTGCAGGACTAACTTCAAGCTTTGCTTTAAGTTTGGCTTTGGTTGAAAAGGAAGATGTCAATGTTGAACAGTTTATGTCAGTCGTGCGAGACAGTGCACTCTATGCCCCCACCTTTGATAAGAAGCTAGATCGGATGCTGTCAGGTGATTTTACTAACCCTAACTTCCCAACAAAACACCTTGCTAAAGATACAAAATTATTCTTAGATGTTGCTAAGAAACTGACACTTGATACTAGTGCTTTGGAGGGTATTTCTGCGTTATTAGAACACACGCTTGCTAAAGGTTTAGCCGATACAGACTATTCGGCACTTTATGCCAGTGTTAAGTCTGATTGATTACAGACTGAACAAATCACGTTGAATAATGGTTTCGTTGCGATCTGGGCCGGTAGATATAATATCAATCGGCACACCAGCTAAGCTTTCTACTTTTTTAATATACGCTTGTGCATTGACAGGCAAGTCATCAAAATTAGTCACACCGAATGTCGTTTCAGTCCAACCCGGCATCTCAATATAAACTGCCTTACAACCTTCAAACTCATCTGCACTTAGCGGTAATACATCGACAACTTGACCATCACGTTCATAAGACACACATAAACGAATCGTTTCCAATCCGTCCAATACGTCTAGTTTCGTTAAACACAGCCCCGTTACGCTGCTTACCCAGCAAGCGCGGTTCAAGGCCACCATATCTAACCAACCACATCGACGTCCACGACCCGTTGTTGCACCGACTTCATGACCTTTATCTGCTAAATATTGACCAATTTTGTTTACTGAGCCGTCATCATCTAATAATTCGGAAGGAAAAGGCCCTGCACCAACACGTGTTGCATAGGCTTTAGTAATACCAAGTACATAGTCAATATGACAAGGGCCAACACCTGCGCCTGTTGCACTTCCGCCGGCGGTTGTATTTGAAGAAGTCACATAAGGATACGTGCCATGGTCGATGTCTAATAATGCACCTTGTGCACCTTCGAACATGACGTTATCACCTGCTTTTGAGTATTGCTCAAGCATATGCGGAATATCAGCAATTAAGGATAATAAAACATCACGCATTGCCAAGGTCTCATCGCGGACTTGTTCGAAATTCACTGGCGAAGATTGGTAATAATTAATGAGTGAGAAGTTATGAAATGCCATGACTGCTTCAAGCTTGCTGATAAAAGAAGCTTCATCAGTTAAATCACCTAAACGTAGACCACGGCGAGCTACTTTGTCTTCGTACGCAGGACCGATACCGCGGCCTGTTGTACCTATGGCTGATTTACCGCGACGTCTTTCACGCGCTTGGTCTAATGCGACATGATATGGCAAAATTAATGGACAAGCAGCACTAATTTTTAGACGATCACGAACGGGAATGCCGTTGCCTTCAAGTTCATTCATTTCCTTGAGTAAGGCTTCAGGACACAGCACAACACCATTACCGATTAAGCACTGAACGTGTTCGCGTAGAATACCTGATGGAATCAGATGTAAGACGGTTTTCTGACCATCAATGACTAGGGTATGGCCTGCATTATGGCCACCTTGGAAACGGACTACGGCGGAGACATTATCTGTCAGTAAATCAACCAGCTTGCCTTTACCTTCATCGCCCCATTGAGACCCGATTACTACAATATTCTTAGCCACGACACTCTGTTCCTGTTTCAACCACTGTCCAGTGATTATCTTGTTTTATTAATGATTTGTTTGCTGTCACTTCAGTGTCTGAAAGTTGATAAACGACGATTTTACCTTGCGAACGTAGTTGTTCGACCCTTTGATGTTGGGAAATATCATCTTGCCAAACAACTGAAATAGCCTGTTGTTGCGCTGAGGCAGCATGACTATTCGCTACCATTTCTTTTAAATCTAAACTAAACCCCGTCGCAGGCTGTGAGTGACCAAAATCTTCGCCAATGCCATCATAACGTCCACCCATCGCTAACGCATGAGCTGAACCCGCTTGATAAGCAGCAAAGACCATTCCTGTGTGATAGTCGTACCCTCTCAATTCAGACAAATCAAAATTGACGGCGACTTCTGGTAATCTTTTTTCTGCCATCTTCGCAACAGTTTGTAGAGTTTCTATAGTGGAGATAACGGATCTGGGGGCTTTCGCTAATACTTGTTTCGCGCTGGCTAACACATCGATACCGCCATTCAATTCGGCCAAGACCAATAACATGTCATGGCTGTCTGAGTTGAGTTGATATTGCGTTAACAGTTCTGTAATTTCGGGCAGTGCTTTGCGTTGTAACGCAACAAATAAAGCGTGTTCTTGTTCAGGTGTTAAGTTTGCTTGCTCAGCTAAACCCCGGAAAACACCAACATGGCCAATATCTAATACAATCTTGTTATCAAAGCCAATAATGGTCAGTGCTTCGATCATCAGCTGCAATATTTCCATATCGCTTTCAGCGCCGGTATGTCCGTATATTTCTGCACCAAGCTGAGTTGGATTTCTTGATGTACCTTGGCAAACAGGTAATGTTTTCAATACATTACCGATATAACATAAGCGTAACACTTCTTGTTTATTACGTAGTTTGTGCGCCGCAATACGTGCCACCTGCGGTGTCATATCCGCTCGGATACCCAATAAACGCCCTGACATTTCATCGATGATCTTGAATGTCTGTAGTTCCAGCATTTTTGCGGGCCCGGTTAATAAGGCATCGAGGTATTCAACCAATGGTGGTGTCACCAGTTGGTAGCCCCAGCATTGCAGTCTGTCTATCAATTCCCGGCGAAGTTGCTCTAAACGAGCCGCATCTTCAGGCGCGACTTCGTCTATGCCTTCTGGCAATAACCATCGTTGTGTCAAAGTCATTTAATTCAGTGTACCCAATATAGTAAGGCCAAACCAAAGCACATGCTAAATAAGCCTATGATTCTCAAAGTTCGATCATTCATATTTATCATTTGTAGTAGTGAACGGCGAAACACAGCAGGGTTGATAAATGGCATTATGCCTTCAATTACCAACATCAACGCTGTTGCAATGAACAGGCTTTCAAGCAATGTTTCCGTCACAGACTATTACTTTGTAGTGCTATCAAAGTGATTAAAGAATTCACCCTTCGGCTCAATCACCAACATATCGTCGCCATTAAAAATATTTTTATAAGCAGTCAATCGACGGTATAGCGAGTAAAACTCACTATTTTGCTCATAGGCCTTAGCATATGTCTCTGTTGCTAGTGCATCCCCGTTACCACGTAACTCTTCGGCTTCACGGTTCGAATCAGCAATAATAATCGTACGCTGGCGATCTGCATTTGAACGGATTTTTTCCGCTTCTTCAGAACCTTCAGCCCGTGTTTCTTTGGCAATACGCTCACGCTCGGAATTCATTCTCGCAAATACTTGATTATTAATCTCACTGGGAAAATCAATGCGTTTGATACGAATATTAACCAATTCGATACCCAATGCTTTTACTGCTTCATTGGTGTTCGTTAGAATTTTAGCGATCATTACCGAGCGATCACCTGCCACTACATCTTGTACTGAGCGATTCGCAAACTCATCACGTAAGGCATTATTTACAATATTAAAAATACGTGACCCAGCTCGTCGTTTGTCACCACCCATTGCAGTATAATACGTTGCAACATCAGCAACTTTCCACAAAATAAACGAATCAACTAATAATTTTTCTTTGCCTCGAGTGATATATTCCTCAGGTTTCACGTCAAGTGTTAATACTCTAGCGTCAAAACGTTTGACATCATCAAAAGCGGGTATTTTGAAATAGATACCAGGCTCATAATCTGCCCGCTCAATTTGTCCAAAGCGCAACAATAACGCACGTTCACGTTGATCTACATAGAAAATCGACATACTAATCACAATAACAAGTAGTACGGTAAGGAAAATATAAAAATTCATACGATTAGACATCTTAACGTCCTCCTCTGTTTCGGATATTATCTTGTGTCATCAATGGATTACTATCACTTGTTGATGACGGATAAGTCGTTAACTTTTTATAATCAAGACGTGTCGCAGGTGAATTGCCACCACCTCGCATCTTGTCTAAAGGAAGGTATAAAACATTACTACTGTCTTTTGAGACATCAACCATGACCTTTTGGCTATTGCTATACACCGATTCCATCGTGTCTAAATAAAGGCGCTCACGTGTTATTTCAGGTGCTTTGTCATACTCTGTCATCACCTGTAAAAACCGGCTTGTTTCACCCTGTGCTTTAGCCAGTATCTGACTTTTATAAGCTTCGGCCTCTTGGATGACTCGGAAAGCCGCACCACGTGCCTTTGGCACAATATCATTGGCGTAGGCTTCCGCTTCGTTTTTCATTCTTTCTTTATCTGCTGTTGCTTTTACAACATCGGCAAAAGCAGCTTGAACTTGGGCTGGGGCTTGCGCATCAGGAATATTAAAACTCGTCACTAACAGTCCAGTCCCATAATCATTTAACAAAGTTTGTAGTACTTTCTCTGCTTCGATAGAGATAACCTGCCGCCCCGTTGTCAGTACTTCGTCCAAAGTTGTTTGGCCAACCACTTCGCGAACAGCGCTTTCTGTCATTTGTTGCAAAGTTAATACTGGATTTTCAACATTGAATAAAAATGCCGATGGATCTTCGATTAAATATTGAATTTCGACCTTCATTTCGACAATATTTTCGTCTTGGGTCAGCATTAAGGCTTCTGACGGTACTGTACCTGAACGGCCTCCTACTGTTTTACGAAAGCCTATTTCAGCAGTCCGGCTTTCATCAATATTAACAGTTTCTACTTTTTCTATTGGAAAAGGAATATGCCAGTGAGGACCCGGTAAGGTTGTCTCTTTATATTTTCCGAATTGCAAAACGACGCCTCGTTCTGGCGGATCTATAATATAGATACCAGAAAAAAGCCAAACAATAACGGCGACTAATAAAATAATCCCAAAACCGATTGAGCTGCCATTTGATGATTCGCCATCATTTGATGAACCGCCACCAAAAAGGCCCCCTAACTTTCGTTCCAGCTTACGGATGACTTCATCAATATCAGGCGGACCTTTGTCGTCACGGTTACCCCAGGGATCTTTTTCACCTTTGCCAGGTTCGTTCCAAGCCATTTAATACTCCAAGCTGAGTTTAGATTTAATAAATACAGACGTGCTTATTTTACGGACATAAGCCCTAATAGGGAACCGTTGATTCGCTGTATAACAGCCCAGTTACACAAATAGGTCTATAAATTAGGGATGAAAGTTCAATTTAACAAGGCCTATAACGAAAATTGGTCAACTCTCTATCGCCACTCGCCTCTGTTCTGGAAAATACTCTTGTAAAACTTGTCTTAATAAATCAATGCCTTCACCGGACTGTGCTGATAACCACACACGCCAAATACGGCCGTCTTGATCGCGATCTATTCTCGCCTCATGGTCATCTGTTTGGTCTATTTTTGTGCAGACAATAACCTGAGGTACTTCATCCGCCTCTATTTCATGTAAGACATCATTGACGTGCTCCATCAATTGTTCCCGCTCTGATGATCCTGCTTCAACCACATGTAGCAATAAAGCAGCGCTGCGCGTTTCTTCTAATGTTGAACTAAATGATTCGACTAGGTCATGCGGTAACTTTCTAATGAAACCAACAGTGTCAGCCATAATCAGAGCTTCTGTCTCCATTAGTTTTAAACGTCGTAACGTCGGGTCTAATGTGGCAAAGAGTCGATCATCTGCATAAACATCCGATGTCGTCATTCGATTAAACAAAGTTGATTTTCCCATATTGGTATAGCCAACTAGTGAGACAACTGGAATATCGGCACGCTGCCTAGAACGGCGACCTTGTTCACGTTGAGAGCGAACTTTGGTCAATTGTTTTTTGAGTGTTTTAATCCGCTGGCCTAATAAACGTCTATCTGTTTCAAGTTGCGTTTCACCCGGACCACGCAAACCGATACCACCCTTTTGTCTTTCTAAATGCGTCCAACCTCGTACTAAACGCGTTGATAGATGCTTTAATTGCGCCAATTCAACTTGTAATTTACCTTCATGGGATCGGGCGCGACGGGCGAAGATATCTAAAATAAGCCCTGTTCTGGCAATCACACGACAGTGTAGTTTTGCTTCTAGGTTACGTTCTTGGCTTGGTGACAATTCATGGTTGAAAATGACCACAGCTACATCATTGGCAATGACGTGTTCTCTAATTTCATCTACTTTTCCAGTACCCGCAAAAAATTTGGAATTGGGCGCCCGACGTTGACCGTGAACAATTTCTGCTATATCTGCACCCGTTGAATTAACGAGTTCAATGAATTCTTGTTCTGATTCGTCGAAGTTGCGGTCATTAAAATTGAGATGAACTAATACAACGGCTTCTTTGTCTTTCGATGTATCAAATGCCGAGTTACTATCTGGACGATCAAACAACCATGTACTCCTCACTCTGTTATTCGATGCACCACATTATGTGCGGGCACTATTGTTGAAATGGCATGCTTATACACCATTTGGTTAACCGAGTTTTTTAAAAAAATAACAAATTGGTCAAATGAATCAATTTGTCCTTGTAGTTTAATGCCATTAACTAAATAAATCGACACAGCCGTGTTATCTCGTCTTAATGCATTCAAAAAATGATCTTGTAATGATTGTGCTTTTGTCATCATTGTCTCCGGCTTATTCTTCTTGTTAACCCAGACAGTTTATAAGGTTTATTTCCCATTTTAGATATACATTGCAGTTCGTCAAGCTTTAATTATTTAATTCGGGTATCTGGTCGGCTAAAAAAGACATAATCTGCGCCATTGGCAAGTCTTTTCCTGTCTCGAACCAGGTGCCATCATCCTGTGTCCTCAGCCAAGTCAACTGCCTTTTTGCCATTTGCCTAGTTGCTATAATGGCCTTTTCTATTGCTGTTTCAAGATCATAATCCCCATCTAAATGTTGCCACATTTGACGGTAACCAACTGCACGTATTGCTGGTAGTCTGGCATGACAGTCGCCACGCTCATATAGTGCTTTAACTTCATCTAGAAAGCCGTTCGTCATCATCGATTTATAACGTTTTGCAATGCGTTCATGTAACACGCTTCTATCAAACGGACTCAGTATCGCTTTAGTGATCCGGTATGGTATTTCTGGCTCTATTGCTTGTGTCAGTTCAGTTAACGTCTTGCCTGTGATTTCGTAAACTTCCAGCGCACGTTGTAAACGTTGTGGATCATTTTGATGAATTCGTTTTGCAGATACTGGATCAACTTCCATCAAACGGTTATGCAAATATTTTAAGCCATGTTGCTCAACTTGTAGATTCAAATGGGCGCGAATGGCTGTATCTGCTTCAGGGAGATCAGCTAAACCTTGTTGTAATGCCTTGAAATAAAGCATTGTGCCACCGACCAGTATCGATATTCTGCCACGATTAGTAATTTCTGCCATTAAGGCCAATGCATCACGTCTAAAGTCACCGACAGAATAATGTTCTGTCGGTTCAATGATATTCACTAAATGATGGGGATATCGTGCCAGAATTTCTGGTAGTGGTTTTGCCGTACCGATATCCATGCCACGATAAACTAGAGCGGAATCGACACTGATAATTTCAACTGGGTATGTAGAAGCCAACTTTAGCGCTAGGTCTGTTTTCCCCGCGGCCGTCGGGCCCATAATAAAGAGCGCCGGCGGATTGTCATTCTGTCTGTCTCGTTCTATCAACCCTGCTTCATCGAGTCAAAGAACTCAGCATTGGTTTTAGTAGCTTTTAAGCGATCCATCAAGAATTCCATTGCATCAACGGGTTCCATTGGTGCCAATATCTTACGTAACACCCAAAGTTTATGTAAATCGCCATCATTGGTTAGCAGTTCTTCTCGACGCGTACCTGAACGTGTGACATTTATTGCGGGGTAAATACGGCGATCGGCCAATTTACGTTCAAGTTGAAGTTCCATATTACCGGTGCCTTTGAATTCTTCAAAGATAACCTCATCCATACGTGAACCCGTTTCAACTAGTGCTGTGGCAATAATTGAAAGACTCCCGCCTTCTTCAATATTACGTGCCGCACCGAAGAATCGTTTTGGTCTTTGTAAAGCATTAGCATCAACACCACCGGTTAAGACTTTACCTGATGAAGGCGCTACGGTGTTATAAGCACGTGCTAAACGGGTAATAGAGTCGAGTAAGATGACAACGTCATGTTTGTGTTCGACTAGACGTTTGGCTTTTTCAATGACCATTTCAGCCACTTGTACGTGGCGCGAAGCTGGCTCATCAAACGTACTTGAAACGACTTCGCCTTTAACAGAGCGTTGCATTTCTGTCACTTCTTCTGGACGTTCATCGATCAGTAATACAATCAAATAGCTATCTGGATGGCTAGCTGCGATCGATTGTGCAATAGATTGCAAAATCATTGTTTTACCAGACTTGGGCGGCGCAACAATTAAACCTCGCTGTCCTTTACCAATTGGCGATGCTAAATCAACAATTCTAGGCGTTAAATCTTCTGTACTGCCATTACCACGCTCTAATGAATAACGTTCATTAGGAAATAACGGTGTTAAATTTTCAAATGGCACTTTGCTTTTAGAGTTTTCAGGTTTTTCGAAATTAATTTCTTCAACTTTAATCAAAGCAAAGTAACGTTCACTGTCTTTTGGCGCCCTAACTTTGCCTTTTAAGGTATCGCCCGTTCTTAAATGAAAACGTCTAATTTGGCTCGGTGAAACATAAATATCATCCGGCCCTGCAACATATGAGTCTTCGGGAGATCGTAAAAAACCAAAACCATCTGGTAATAATTCTAATGCACCTTCTGTGTAAACATCATCGCCATTTTTGGCATGTTCTTTCACAATGGCGAAAATTAAATCTTGTTTTCGGTTACGAGCTAAGCCTTCAAGCTTCATTGAGATGGCAAGTTCCATCAATTGAGCAGCGGACTGCTTCTTTAGATCAGTTAGATTCATGTATTACCTAAGAATGGGATTTTTTATCAAGATAGTATTGGGCACGCAATCAGGTGCAATTAACTTTAAATAGGAGGAGTTTTCGGAACTTCTACCACTATAACAATAAAATAATATGAAATCCACATTAAACTCAAAATTGTAAGTCCAAAGCTAAAATGACCCCTTTTCAGTTAAGGGGAGCAAGGAGAATTGCTCACAATGAGAAAAAAAGAAGTCAACCGATTAGAAGTCATTCAGCTAACAAATCAACATCAACAAACACAGCAATAGGCCGCCGAGCAACG